>JAEKDQ010000534.1:142500-144402 GCA_026937815.1 Etheostoma perlongum
AAACACACTCACACACACACACACACACACCTATCATGACACTGTTCCCTGGAGACAATGTTGACCAACTGACTCCTAACTGCTGTTTCCAATGTGTGTGTATGTGGATGTGCACCCAGTAGCAGGCACACTGATAAAATTTCTGCGGAATTTTCTAGTTATTATTATTCTTCCATATTATTCAGTGTGCCGATGTGCAATCGGCACAATTATTATTGCCCATACTTATTATTATGCTTCTTCTTCTTTCCAAATTTTCGTCCGCTACTAGTCCCAAAGCGTTGCCAACACGCGCACCACATTTCACCGACATGTGGGTAATGATCGGGAATGGTGTGCTATGACTTTTCTAAGAGATTTGCCGTGGTTTTACCGAAATCGGCAAAAATACGGCAAAAAATCTCATTGACTTGAATGGGAAATGTTCGGGAAATCGCTCAACATCGCTCAAAACGCCCCCTCTTTGGGACCGTGCTGTATCGCCATACTTTAACGTAGAAACATGATTAAAAGTTTAAACCGAACACAAGACTTTGGCGTTTATTGGGCTGAATGGGCGTTCAGATATCAAGCACGGTTTCTCCCAAATCACAGTTGACGTTTCGTCCCGTTTTCAGACCGTCTCAGATTTTCCAATGTGTGTGTATGTGGCGGAATGTTCAGAGTTAGAGTGGACGACAGAGTGGGAGGCTTCGGTACGGATCTCTGGAAGTTTCTCAAACAAATTGCTCTCTCTCCTCCAGTTTTCAGTCTTCAGACTTCATTATTGGTGAAAATGTAGGGAATCTTGTTCCGGTCGCAGACATGTAACTCTGGAGTCTATCGGACTTAAACTGTTGGCTGTGATCTACCAACTGTCGACAGAAGCTATGAAAAAAACCAGTGCGATTCAGTGTTTTCTTCCCCAAACAAATTTTCTCTCTCCTCCAGTTTTACCTCTTTAGACATCATAGTTGGTCAAAATGTAGGGAATCTTGTGCGATCGCAGACATGTAACTATGGAGTCTATCGGACTAATACTTTTTCGCGCTAGGCTCACCAATAGGCTCACCAACTGCTTACAGATAACATAAAAAAGTATCTCGCACCTTTTTTGATTAAATCACCATAGCAACATGTTCTGTTACTGAGAGGAAAGAGGGAGGGGCTGCAGCACGACAGAGACAGACACGCACACACACACACACACGCACAGACACACACACACACACACACACAGAGACACAACACACACACACACACACACACACACACACACTCACACACACACACACACACACACACACAGAGAGAGACACACAACACACACACAGACACACACACGCACAACACACACACACACACACACACACACACACACACACACACACACACAACACACACACACACAGAGAGACACACACACACACACACACACCTCAGACACACACACACACACACACACAGACACACAACACAGACACACACCACACACACACACACACAACACACACAACACACACAGAGGGGACACACAACACACACCCACATACACACACCACACACACACTCTCGGACACAGACACACACACACACCCACACAACACCACACACACACACAGGACACACAACACACACCACACACACACACCACACACACACACACACACAACACACACACACACACAGGACACACAACACACACCCACATACACCACACACCCCACACACACACACACGGAGAGACACAACACACCCACACACACACACACACAAACACAAACACACACAGAGAGACACAACACACACACACACACACACATACACCACACACACACACACACAACACACACACAACACACACACCACAACACACACACACATACACCACACACCCCACCTTTACCTCTCAGACACAGACAA
>JAEKDQ010000535.1:0-33317 GCA_026937815.1 Etheostoma perlongum
ACTGTAAACAAAGGCAGCAAATGCAAGAAAAAAAAAAAAAAAAAAAATGTACAAACAAGTCACAGTGCCTTGCAGGAAATATTCGGTCCCCCTTGAAGTTGGACCTTTTGACATTTCAGGCTTTAAACAAAGAGATAAAACTATGTGAAGAATCAACAAGTGGGACACAATCATGAAGTGGAACAAAATGTATTGATATTTCAAACTTTAATAAAAAAAAAAAATTCACAGATTCTCGACATTGGATTCAGGTCTGGACTTTGACATTCTAACACCTGGATCGTTTGTTGTGAACCATTCCATTGTAGATTTTTGCTTTTACGTTTTGGATCATTGTCTTGTCTTGTTTAGGGGCGGCTGTGGCTCAGTAGTAGAAGCGGTTGCCCTGCCAATCGGAAAAAAGGTTGGTGGTTCAATCCCTGGCCCTGCAGTCCCATGTCAAAAGTGTCCTTTGGCAAGACGAAAGTTACTCGATGCTGCGCATCGGGAGTAATGAATGTGTGAGTGTATCTGATGAGCAGGTGGCACCTTGTACGGCAGCGCCAGTGTATGAATGTGTGTGAATGAGTGAATGTATCCTGTATGATGTCCTTTTTGTCATTAAGGAAGCTATATAAACTCTCCATTTACATCTTGTTGGAAGACAAATCTCCGTCAGGTTTCAGGTTGTGAACTCAACAGGTTTTCATCAGAATGGTCTATGTTGGCTGCATCCATCTTCCCCTCAATTTTAACCATCTTCCCTGTCCCTGCTGAAGAAAGCAGGCCCAAACCATGATGCTGCCACCACCATGTTTGACAGTGGGGATGGTGTGTTGAGGGTGATGAGTTGTGTTGCTTTTTGCGCCAAACAACGTTTGCCTTGTTGCCAAAAAAAAGTTCAATTTGGTTTCATCGACCAGAGCACCTTCTTCCACATGTTTGGTGTTCTTACCACTCTTCCATAAAGGCCAAATTGTCCTATGGACAGACTCTCTCCCACAGATTTCTGCAGTTCATCCAGAGTGATCATGGGCCTCTTGGCTGCATCTCTGATCCTTGTATGAGCTGAAAGTTTTAGAACGCCAGCCAGGTCTTTTGATTTGCAGTGGTCTGATACTCCCTTCCATTTCAATATTTATAACTTGCACAGTGCTCCTTGGGATGGTTAAAGCTTGGGAATTTTTGTATCCAAATCTTGGCTTTAAACTTCTCACAACAATATTACGGACTGCCTGGTGTGTTCCTTTGTCTTCATGATGCTCTCTGCGCTTTCAACAGAACCTTGAGACTTTCACAGAGCAGGTGCATTTATCAGAGACTTGATCACACACAGGTGGATTCTATTTATCACCATCAGTCATTTAGGACAACATTGGATCATTCAGATATCCTCACTGAAAGAAGATAAATATTACCAGATTGCCTTCAAGGTATTAAAATGAACTCATAATGCAGAGGAAATCTGAGCTGCATCGTATATTGTTCGGTATAGTTTAATCAATAATAAGGTATTATATTTTACACAGGATCCTGTGATGTATGTCAAATCTTAAAAGGCACACCGTGTAATGTCCTACATTAAATGATTCCAAGTGACCCATGCTAGGGGTCAATATAGAGTCTTAATATCTAATCTGAAGGTAGCCTAGTCAATCTAATGAGCCAGAATTGAAAACACCTGTGGTGCAGAGCCAGCTGTCAGATACATGTAGGTTGAAGTAAATCGCAGGCCTACATTTGCTCTCTGAATGCTCATTACTCACTGAACAGAAGTAGCCTAGGATATAAAAGTAGAAAAAAATTAAATAGGCTATTTAAGTATTAGGCTACTTGAAAGTAAGTAGCTTACCCAAAATGAAGTTCAGTAGCCTATAAAAATAAATGCGTATAGTTACCCCCTTCTTTCCACCACGGCTCTAAAGAGATGACATAGGAACACTGTGCTTGTATGTAACAGTCGAGGAAATATTGACCGTCAATGAATGCAATTCCTCAACCAACAATACTGCGATGCGGCGGTTCGCCACTAGATGTCGCCTGTGCTCCCCAATGACGTCACATTTGTAGAAGTTAAATGTCCTATGAGAATAGCGCTTTCTCGCCGTGGGTGCGGTGGCGCGCGCCTGTAATCAAGTTACCGGGAGGCTGAGGCTGGCGGACCGTTTTGAGCTCAGGAGCTCTGAGCTGCAGCGGACTATGCCGATCGGGTGTCCGCACTAAGTTCGGTATCGATATGGTGCTCCTGGGGGAGCCCGGGACCACCAGGTCGTCTAAGGGAGGGGGTGCACCGGCCCAGGTCGGACACGGAGCAGGCCAAAGCCCCCGTGCCGCTCAGGTAGTGGGATCGCGCCTGTGAATAGACGCTGTAGTGCAGCCTGAGTAATACAGCGGGACCCAGTCTTTTACACTCCTTCTACTGTTTAACACACAGCTGGGGTAACACACACGCTCAACAACTAGGTTACACTATGCTACAGCAGCTTCTTCACTGCGTATTTATTTCCTTGTTGCCATGAAAACCATCACAGACCACCTGTGTTGCTGTGTCCTCCACCGCCTCCCACCTGGACGAGAGGAGCAATGACATCATCACACCAATTCATTCTCGGTTTTCTTACACTCACGTTTCATTTACCTTTTCTTTCTGTTGTCTCATTCAACGGACAAAGCAACTAAATAAACCAGATAATAGTGATAATGTCTCCATGTCTGACAGACACACAGCCTCACAGAGCTTCTACTCTAATCCGTTATCTCCGGGGGAGAAATGCTGGACCTTTTGCTTCACTATCTATTTGACAACTTGGCTAAAAGGCTCCAAGGTACTCTGAGATGACCACAGCATGCAGAAACCGGAGCACCCAGGGGAAACCCACAAGAACACAGGGACAATATCCAAACCCCAGGATTAAACGTTATTAGTCAATGTTGTCAGTCTGATGGGCTGTATATGTCTTTAGAATCACACGGTCCGTAAAGTGTACTGATGATGACCCTTTGACTCAATAATCCCTATTTTTTAGTGACAAACAATTTTACCACACTTTATTTTGTCAGTGTGCGGGCAATTATTCCAAGAAATAAGACTCTGTGTGTGTGTGTGTGTGTGTGTGTGTGCGTTACGTTAGTGCGTGTGTGTACCTGTGTATTCCTGAGCATGTGATGCATGCAGGCGTGGTATAATCACTAGCGTGGTATAATCATATAATCACTACTTTTAGCGTGTATAGAGGCAGCATATCTCCACATGTAAATGGGTGAATTAAGAGTTTATTCAATCCAGACCAGAGTGGTGATTGTTGGAACAGTGGAAAGATGAACCAAGACGGCTTTTGGTAGTTTTATTTAGTTTCTCTCCACTTTAAATGAGTGTGTTTTTCTGATTGTAAAAGAAAGTAGTGATTATTTACATATGGAGTCTGGTGGAGATATGCTGCTCTATACATGCTAAAAGTAGTGATTATTTACATAGTCTGGTGGGTTTGGTGATTGTTATGTCGGGGGCTGTTTCATGTTAAACTAAAAGGATCTTACTCTTTAACTAAAAAGGTCTATCTCTGTAGGGATCCATCCCATAATGTTATCACACACTGAGCTTTTAGTGACGCTGACTGACCGTTTTCACTTAACACTGGACCAATTTCTAAGGTTGTTGTTCCCATCAGTCCCTTAGATACAGAAACGTGGACGAAACAGGGTCCAGGGTGAAAACATCCCCATTTTATCCTTGTAATGCGGCTTAAGAAATGCCTCTGGGCTTTTGAATCGCCCAGGTTTGTTTTTGGTTCCAGCTCACAGGTCAGCCGGTGTTGATCGGAGGACGATGGGAACCTGCAGCTAATCCTCACCGGGACGGAACAAGGCATGACGGAGACATTCGGCACCACCTGTCACGGAGCCGTACGAGTCTTCTTATAGTTCCTTACAGAAGGTCCGTCGGCAGGTTTGAGCTTCCAAACAAACACAGAACCTGTAGGCCTGAACACATTCCCTTCACTACACACATACACTACACACTTATAGGCCTACTGCACACTTACACTGGCCACACTTACACTGCACACTTATACTACACACTTATGCTGCACACTTATGCAGCACACTTATGCTACACACTATACTACCTACACACTTATGCTGCACACTTATACTACACTTACACACTGCACACTTACACTGCACACTACACACTTACACTTACACACTTATACTACACACTTATGCTGCACATTTATACTACACCCCTTATGCTGCACACTTATACTACACACCACACTACACACACTGCACACCTTACACACACCCTACACTTACACACTTATACTACACACCCCTATGCTGCACACTTATACTACACCCTTACACACTTATGCTACACTTATGCTGCACACCATATACACACACACTTACACTACACACTTACACTGCACACTTACACTACACACTTTACACTTACACACTTATGACACCTATGCACACTTACCACTTATGCTGCACATTTATGCACACCCACACACTTACATGCTGCACACTTATGCTACACACTTATACTACACACTGCACACCTTATGCTGCACACTTATGCTGCACACTTGCACATTTGCAACACACTACACTTATGCTGCACACCGCACACATATGCTTATGCACACTTACACACTTAATGCTACTGCTGCACACTTATGCTACACATACATGCTGCACACCTTATGCTGCACACTTATACTACACTTACACACTTATGCTGCACACTTGCACTTACGCTGCTACACACTTATACTGCACACTTATACTACACACTTATGCTGCACACTTACACACTATACTACACACGCTACACACTTACACACACTTATGCTGCACACTTATGCTGCACACCCATACGCTGCACACTTATGCTGCAAACACACTTAAAACTTACAAAAAAAATAAAAGACTTCAGATACAGTATTAGGGACCACTAAGGTCTATATAAAAGAGACTTCAGATACAGTATTAGGGACCACTAAGGTCTATATAAAAAGAGACTTCAGATACAGTATTAGGTGACCACTAAGGTCTATATAAAAAGAGACTTCAAATACGGTATTAGGGGACCACTAAGGTCTATATAAAAAGAGACTTCAGATACAGTATTAGGGGACCACTAAGGTCTATATAAAAAGACTACAGATACAGTATTAGGTGACCACTAAGGTCTATATAAAAGAGACTTCAAATACGGTATTAGGGGACCACTAAGGTCTATATAAAAGAGACTTCAGATACAGTATTAGGGGACCACTAAGGTCTATATAAAAAAGACTACAGATACAGTATTAGGGGACCACTAAGGTCTATATAAAAGAGACTTCAGATATAGTATTAGGGGGACCACTAAGATCTATATAAAACACATCATTCGTTTGCAGCATGCGTGCGGACGGCATCACCTCAGTACAACCACCGAGGGTTGGCAGGAAAAGTTGCTGTAAAACATATAGTAACAAATTATACATATAGTAACAAATTATACATATAGATATAGTAACAAATTATACATATAGATATAGTAACAAATTATACATATAGATATAGTAACAAATTATATATATAGTGTAGAGCTTGTACAATCTCATTTTGTAAAGAGAAGCCAGTTCAGTTCAGATATTGGATTTTATGCAATTATATAGTGTTCATCTTAGGGCAGGCCTATGGCCACTTAATTACCATATTGTTTCTCCACACACACACACACACACACACACACACACACACACACACACACACACACACACACACACACACACACACACACACACACACACACACACACACACACAACACTTGAGTCTTACCTCTCATTTTGATCTCCATGTCTGAGCCACCTCCCTCTGTGGGAGTTCTTCTGATTAAAACAACTAAACGTTATGTTACTCAGTGATCCTTGCCATTAAATTGTACTTCATTGCAAAATTCAAAGCAACTGTACCTTCAACTGGGTCCCAAGATGAAGTGGCAATCTGTGGTAGGGTCACTAAAGACTCATCCTGCTCTGGGCAACCAGCTGGTTTCCTGCATGGCGTTGATACACATAAAAATAAATTATGATTATTATATAAAGATGATTAAGTTGATTGGTTGCCTGCAAATGCACTTACAAAATATTAAACTATTCTGTTACATTAGACAATTAGACAAAATATATATAAAAAACTTCCATGCAGGTGGTGGAGGAAGTGTTATTTGCTGAGCTGAAAGAAGACAGGAAGAGACAAACATCAGAACAACCACATGATATGCACCATGTTGACTGTCAGTGGTTCCATGTTAAGAAATATGACTGGTTTCTTATATGCATGCATACATTTTAACTTCCAGACACATGCTCCGTCCTGGACAGTTTATCTGGTCGTGCAACAGATTCATCTGGAATACAGAGACCAGATCATTTGTACTGATTGCAAAATATGCAATTTGAAATATGTAAAAAAATGTAGTCTATAATTAAGGTCTTACCATCGCTTGAAGAATCTGTCATGAACCTCCTTGGGCGTCGGCGCTGCCTTTTTTGGACACTTGCTTCATCTTCTGTCCCGATGCTGGAAATGTCTCTCAGCCGCCGACACCGGTCCACAGCGTTGCCGTAGGGAATCTATGTTAAGAGAACATTTGTGATCAGTAGCGAAAAAAAAAAAAAAAAGAAAAAAAGAAAAGCATTTCTGTACAGAAAAATGATTTATTACCATATAGTATAGCAGCAATAGGTTACCTGTACACAGCCATATTTTTTTTAACTGGATATTTGGCCCAGCTGCTGTTGGGCAAATGGCTCGCTGTGATTGGAGCAGAGGGAGGTGACAGGGGCTCCTGAAAGAGCATGAGCAGCTCATCCATCTTCTCCTCAAATGTATCCATCTGTTGTGCCATGCGGGTAACAGGTGTCCTCATGGCTATGAAAAAACAGAATGCTGTTAGTTTTTTGTTGTTATACATTATCTACTTATATGTGAACAACTTAACTGAGCCTTCTTACCTCTCATTTCCGTCTCCATGGCTGAGCCACCGCCCTATTTTTGTGATGATGTTCTGCTGTTAAGCACAACAAAAAAGTTAAAGTTTCTCTCAAGTTCCTTGTCATGCAATTGTATTTGGTTGGAAAAATTCAAAGCCAATGTACCGTCATCTCGGTCCCAAGCTCCCAAGGGGGGGGTGCACCTGACCCCACGGGGGGGCTCTGTTAGGGGACATTGGTTTAATAGTTTAACATGTTGGGAATTCACTTTTTAATATTATTGTCACCTAAGAGTTTTATTATCATTTACCTTTGTGTGTGTGTGTGTGTGTTCAGATGTATTTTAAATCGTATTATGGGATGATGTATAATATCTATGAAGGAATATGAATTGTCTTTAATGCATTTATAATAGTTGTAGCTTGCAGTGTTGTTTTTTAATGTGTTTTTAAATCTTGGTCTATATCTATAATCTATGGTCTGGATAATAAAGATTATTAATCATGATTGTGATTTCTGATTCATTATTATAAACAACACATCTCTGGGTCTGTAACATGTTTCTGATGATAACTTTCAGACACACATTAATCTGACAAAGGGCTGAATGAAGAACATTAAAATGGAAATATAATATATTATTAATATTATGTGATATTATATATTATAATATTGTGATATTACTGTATAAATACTATCAATAACACCTGAATTTATAGACATGCTAAGAACAGATTAGAGGGATTAGAGAACTAACATGGGTACAAATACTACTACTACTACTACTACCACTACTACTAAGAATACTTCACACACATTCTGTGGCTGAGGCTGCCGTACAAGGTGCAGGTCCAGTATAGGGGACCACTAAGGTCTATATAAAGAGACTTCAGATACAGTATTAGGGACCACTAAGGTCTATATAAAAGAGACTTCAGATACAGTATTAGGGACCACTAAGGTCTATATAAAAGAGACTTCAGATACAGTATTAGGGACCACTAAAGGTCTATATAAAAGAGACTTCAGATACAGTATTAGGGACCACTAAGGTCTATATAAAAGAGACTTCAGATACAGTATTAGGGACCACTAAGGTCTATAAAGAGACTTCAGATACAGTATTAGGGACCACTAAGGTCTATATAAAAAGAGACTTCAGATATAGTATTAGGGGACCACTAAGGTCTATATAAAAAGAGACTTCAGATACAGTATTAGGGACCACTAAGGTCTATATGTAAAAAGACTTCAGATACAGTAGTAGGGACCGCTAAGGTCTATATAAAAGAGACTTCAGATACAGTATTAGGGACCACTAAGGTCTATATAAAAGAGACTTCAGATACAGTATTAGGGGACCACTAAGGTCTATATAAAAGAGACTTCAGATACAGTATTAGGTGACCACTAAGGTCTATATAAAAGAGACTTCAAATACGGTATTAGGGGACCACTAAGGTCTATATAAAAGAGACTTCAGATACAGTATTAGGGGACCACTAAGGTCTATATAAAAAAGACTACAGATACAGTATTAGGTGACCACTAAGGTCTATATAAAAGAGACTTCAAATACGGTATTGGGGACCACTAAGGTCTATATAAAAAAGACTTCAGATACAGTATTAGGGGACCACTAAGGTCTATATAAAAAAGACTACAGATACAGTATTAGGGGACCACTAAGGTCTATATAAAAGAGACTTCAGATATAGTATTAGGGGGACCACTAAGATCTATATAAAACACATCATTCGTTTGCAGCATGCGTGGGCGGCATCACCTCAGTACAACCACCGAGGGTTGGCAGGAAAAGTTGCTGTAAAACATATAGTAACAAATTATACATATAGTAACAAATTATACATATAGATATAGTAACAAATTATACATATAGATATAGTAACAAATTATACATATAGATATAGTAACAAATTATATATATAGTGTAGAGCTTGTACAATCTCATTTTGTAAGAGAAGCCAGTTCAGTTCAGATATTGGATTTTTATGCAATTATATAGTGTTCATCTTAGGGCAGGCCTATGGCTTAATTACCATATTGTTTCTCACACACACACACACACACACACACACACACACACACACACACACACACACACACACACACACACACACACACACACACACACACACACACACACAACTTGAGTCTTACCTCTCATTTTGATCTCCATGTCTGAGCCACCTCCCTCTGTGGGAGTTCTTCTGATTAAAACAACTAAACGTTATGTTACTCAGTGATCCTTGCCATTAAATTGTACTTCATTGCAAAATTCAAAGCAACTGTACCTTCAACTGGGTCCCAAGATGAAGTGGCAATCTGTGGTAGGGTCACTAAAGACTCATCCTGCTCTGGGCAACCAGCTGGTTTCCTGCATGGCGTTGATACACATAAAAAAATAAATTATGATTATTATATAAAGATGATTAAGTTGATTGGTTGCCTGCAAATGCACTTACAAAATATAAACTATTCTGTTACATTAGACAATTAGACAAAATATATATAAAAAACTTCCATGCAGGTGGTGGAGGAAGTGTTATTTGCTGAGCTGAAAAAGACAGGAAGAGACAAACATCAGAACAACCACATGATATGCACCATGTTGACTGTCAGTGGTTCCATGTTAAGAAATATGACTGGTTTCTTATATGCATGCATACATTTTAACTTCAGACACATGCTCCGTCCTGGACAGTTTATCTGGTCGTGCAACAGATTCATCTGGAATACAGAGACCAGATCATTTACTGATTGCAAAATATGCAATTTGAAATATGTAAAAATGTAGTCTATAATTAAGGTCTTACCATCGCTTGAAGAATCTGTCATGAACCTCCTTGGGCGTCGGCGCTGCCTTTTTTGGACACTTGCTTCATCTTCTGTCCCGATGCTGGAAATGTCTCTCAGCCGCCGACACCGGTCCAGCGTTGCCGTAGGAATCTATGTTAAGAGAACATTTGTGATCCAGTAAGCGAAAAAAGAAAAAAAAAAAAGAAAAAGAAAAGCATTTCTGTACAGAGAAAATGATTTATTACCATATAGTATAGCAGCAATAGGTTACCTGTACACAGCCATATTTTTTTAACTGGATATTTGGCCCAGCTGCTGTTGGGCAAATGGCTCCATCCGCTGTGATTGGAGCAGGGGGGTGACAGGGGGCTCCTGAAGAGCATGAGCAGCTCATCCATCTTCTCCTCAAATGTATCCATCTGTTGTGCCATTAAGGTAACGGGTGTCCTCATGGCTATGAAAAAAACGAATGCTGTTAGTTTTGTTGTTATACATTATCTACTTATATGTGAACAACAACTGAGCCTTCTTACCTCTCATTTCCGTCTCCATGGCTGAGCCACCGCCCTATTTTTGTGATGATGTTCTGCTGTTACTCACAACAAAAAGTTAAAGTTTCTCTCAAGTTCCTTGTCATGCAATTGTATTTGGTTGGAAAATTCAAAGCCAATGTACCGTCATCTCGGTCCCAAGCTCCCAAGGGGGGGTGCACCCTGACCACGGGAGGGGGCTCTGTTAGGGACATTGGTTTAATAGTTTAACATGTTGGGAATTCACTTTTTAATATTATTGTCACCCTAAGAGTTTATTATCATTTTACCTTTGTGTGTGTGTGTGTGTGTGTGTTCCAGATGTATTTTAAATCGTATTATGGGATGTCGTATAATATCTATGAAGGAATATGAATTGTCTTTAATGCATTTATAATAGTTGTAGCTTGCAGTGTTGTTTTTTGTGTTTTTAAATCTTGGTCTATATCTATAATCTATGGTCTGGATAATAAAGATTATTAATCATGATTGTGATTTCTGATTCATTATTATAAACAACACATCTCTGGGTCTGTAACATGTTTCTGATGATAACTTTCAGACACACATTAATCTGACCAAAGGGCTGAATGAAGAACATTAAAATGGAAATATAATATATTATTAATATTATGTGATATTATATATTATAATATTGTGATATTACTGTATAAATAATACTATCAATAACACCTGAATTATAGACATGCTAAGAACAGATTAGAGGATTAGAGAACTAACATGGGTACAAATACTACTACTACTACTACTACCACTACTACTAAGAATACTTCACACACATTCATACACTGTGGCTGAGGCTGCTATATAAAAGGTGCAGGTCAGTATTAGGGGACCACTAAGGTCTATATAAAGAGACTTCAGATACAGTATTAGGGACCACTAAGGTCTATATAAAAGAGACTTCAGATACAGTATTAGGGACCACTAAGGTCTATATAAAAGAGACTTCAGATACAGTATTAGGGACCACTAAGGTCTATATAAAAGAGACTTCAGATACAGTATTAGGGACCACTAAGGTCTATATAAAAAGAGACTTCAGATACAGTATTAGGGACCACTTCAGATACAGTATTAGGGACCACTAAAGGTCTATATATAAAAGAGACTTCAGATACAGTATTAGGGACCACTAAGGTCTATATAAAAGAGACTTCAGATATAGTATTAGGGGACCACTAAGGTCTATATAAAAAGACTTCAGATACAGTATTAGGGACCACTAAGGTCTATATAAAAGACTTCAGATACAGTATTAGGGACCACTAAGGTCTATATAAAAGAGACTTCAGATACAGTATTAGGGACCACTAAGGTCTATATAAAAGATACTTCAGATACAGTATTAGGGACACTAAGGTCTATAAAAATACTTCAGATACAGTATTAGGGACCATATAAAAAGACTTCAGATACAGTATTAGGGACCACTAAGGTCTATATAAAAGATACTTCAGATACAGTATTAGGGACCACTAAGGTCTGTATAAAAAGAGACTTCAGATCTTCTGTCATAGCGCTGTGACATCATGATGAAAAGTAGAGATGGGCCTATCAGCTTCATCTGAACATGAAATGGTAAGTAGAGTTCCAGAGAAATGTTATCCCATCAGATTGCCATGACAACCGTCATCAGCTGATCTGTATCTTCTCTTACCAACCATGACTTCTTCATCTCATCAGCATCACACTCTCTATCCAGTAACACACACACACACACACACACACACACACACAGACAGACACACACACGGACACACACCCTCCCCCCTTTCCTGTCAGCCTCTGTGGTTGTAGACTGGTGTAGAGACGTTGATGCTGATGAGGAGATAAAGACCTCATGGTTGGTAAGAAGATACAGATCAGCTGATGGGGGGCGGGGTGTAGAGTGTATCTGAGCTGAGTGGGCCGGGGGGGGTGTAGAGTGTATCTGAGGCTGAGAGGTGTCAGTTGGGGGGGTAGCATGTATCTGAGCTACGTGACTGACAGCGGTGTCAGTTGTTGTGGACCTCGGGCAGAATGGCTGCAGTCTCAGAGCTCTCTCCTTCCTGCTGGTCGCTCTCATCAGCAGCATCCATGCAGGAGACATCATCTTTAAAGGGGGAGGGTCCTCTTACACCTTCACCCCCCCAACACCACCACCTCCTGCCTGATCTCCAGGTCTGTTGGTGGGGAGAACCTGGTCTGTGGAACACCTCTGACCTCTGGTCAACCAGTCCTCAGTACCTGGACCCCTGAAACAACGACTGGTCAGCAATGTGAATACTTCTTCTTACAGGATCCTCAACCTGACCCGGTCGACTCCGGCCCGTACCGAGAGGAGTGCTGGACCGGGGGCCAAAACCCATGACAACAACATCACTATCATGGTTTGTTTTTCATCAGATTGGAGCAGTATCACAGCGAGACTCGGAGGAACAGTGGACCTGCCATGTGGGGACCAGCTGGTCATTGGGGACGTCAGTTGTTCAAAAGGACTCTGGATATGGGCAGAAGACATGGGCAGTTTTTTGGGGACAAGGCGACATCAGAGATGGACAATGTTAGAGGAAGATACCAAGTGGTGACAAACTCATCAGATCTTCGTGTTTCCAACGTCACGGTAACAGACTTTAGACTGCACAGATGTCTGGTGATGGACCAGCAGAGGTGTCTCAGCAGTCGGGATGTATGGTTGTACCCTTCGTCTGATATGATCTACGGCTCAGAGGGACAGACCGCTGTGTTGCCGTGCACCGTCGCTGACTCCACTGATGAACAGCCCCCCCCCGCTGGAGCAAGTATAATCAAAAATGCGCTCCTACCTTTCCCTAGGAACTACTGAACCAGACTGATCCTTCAGTAGACCAGAACTACTCGCTGGTGTTTTCATCTCTAATGTTAAATCACCCAGGTTGGTACTCCTGTAAAGTCTCTATGAGAGATCAACTGTATGTGCTGATGGTGTGTCCCACATTTGGCCCCCCCCCGCTGTAGAGCTCTTCTCAGAGGAGATGATGTCACTCTCAGGTGTACAGGTAGGGGACGGGGTTAGGGGGGCATTATTGGTTCATCAAGTCAGACCGAACAGAGGGACGAGTCTTTAGTGTAAGGTATCAGAGCATGAGCAGAGTGAGCAGGGACCATGCTAAAGGGACCCTGGTCATCTCTAATATGTCAGTGGGGGGAGGGGGGTACTGGTGTGTAGTTTATGACCTAGGTAATTTCCAGTGCAGGTCCACAGAGGGCGGTGCTGGTCTACATGGAGCCCTTTGGGATCTACTCCACCTTCTTCAAAGTGAGATGCTCAGTGCTCAGCGTCCTGCTGCTGATGCTCTGTGCTACTGTAGTCGCTGTGAGGAGATACACACACACACACACACTTAATATGATCACACACACACACACACACACACACACACACACACACACACACACTTAATATGATCACACACACACACTTAATATGATCACACACACACACACACACTTAATATGATCACACACACACACACACTTAATATGATCACACACACACACACACACACACAATATGATCACACACACACACACTTATGATCACACACACACACACACACACACACACACACACACTTGATATGATCACACACACACACACACTTAATATGATCACACACACACACATAATATGATCACACACACACACACACAATATGATCACACACACACACTTAATATGATCACACACACACACACACACACACACACAATCATTTCATCATTGGCTTTAAGTCAGCCTGCTACACAAACAAGGGACGGGACACAGAGAGAGAGAGACAGAGAGAGAGACAGAGAGAGAGAGAGACAGAGAGAGACAGAGAGAGAAAGAGAGAGAGAGAGCAGAGACAGGCAGAGAGAGAGAGAGAGAGAGACAGAGGCAGAGAGAGAGAGACAGAGACAGAGAAAGAGAGAGAGACAGAGACAGAGAGAGAGACACACAGGAGAGAAAAGAGGGCAGAGAGACAGCAGAGACAGAGAGAGAGATAACAGACACAACAAACAGAAATGATGGGAAATAAAACAAATACCCAATGATTATTATATTATTATAATATATTTAATGTTATATTATAATAATATTATAGTAATATAATCATATTATATAATATTTAATATTATATTATAATATGAAATAAGTTTTTCATTATGTTAGAAGGTAACCTCTGCATTAGTATGTTGTGTGTAGATATTATATTGTATATATGGAGTTTTCTTGATGTTGTGGATGCATGTGATTATGGGGGGGGCACCCTGAGCCACAGGAGGGTGGGTGGGGGCACCCTGGACCCAGGAGGGGGGGGGGGAGGGGGGCACCCTGACCCAGGGGGGTGGAGGGGGGTGAGGGGGGGGGCTCTGTTAGGGGACATTGGTTTAATAGTTTAACATGTTGGGAATCATTTTTTAACATTATTGTCACCTAAGAGTTTTATTATCATTTTACCTTTGTGTGTATCTGTGTCTGTGTGAGTGAGTGAGTGAGTGTGTGTGTGTGTGTGAGTGTGTGTGTGTCTGAGTGTGTGTCTCTCTCAGTGTGTGTGTGTGTGTGCGTGTATCTGTGTGTGTCTCTGTGTGTGTGTGTGTGTTCCAGATGTATTTTAAATCTTATTATGGGATGTTGTATAATATCTATGAAGGAATATGAATTGTCTTTAATGCATTTATAATAGTTGTATCTTGCAGTATTGTTTTTAATGTGTTATTAATGTGTTATTAACGTGTTATTAAATCTTGGTCTATATAATCTATGGTCTGGATAATAAAGATTATTAATCATGATTGTGATTTCTGATTCATTATTATAAACAACACATCTCTGGGTCTGTAATATGTTTCTGATGATAACTTTCAGAGACACATTAATCTGACTAAAGGGTTGAATGAAGAACATTAAAATGGAAATATATACTATATTAATATTATATATTATGTGATATTTGTTATATATTATTATAATATTGTGATATTACTGTATATATAATACTATCAATAATGTCAATAATCACATTCATACACTGTGGCTGAGGCTGCCGTACAAGGTGCAAGTCCAGTATTAGGGGACCACTAAGGTCTATATAAAGAGACTTCAGATACAGTATTAGGGACCACTAAGGTCTATATAAAAGAGACTTCAGATACAGTATTAGGGGACCACTAAGGTCTATATAAAAGAGACTTCAGATACAGTATTAGGGACCACTAAGGTCTATATAAAAGAGACTTCAGATGCAGTATTAGGGACCACTAAGGTCTATACAAAAGAGACTTCAGATGCAGTATTAGGGACCACTAAGGTCTATATAAAAGAGACTTCAGATACAGTATTAGGGACCACTAAGGTCTATATAAAAGAGACTTCAGATACAGTATTAGGGACCACTAAGGTCTATATAAAAGAGACCTCAGATACATTATTAGGGACCACTAAGGTCTATATAAAAGAGACTTCAGATGCAGTATTAGGGACCACTAAGGTCTATATAAAAGAGACTTCAGATACAGTATTAGGGGACCACTAAGGTCTATATAAAAGAGACCTCAGATACATTATTAGGGACCACTAAGGTCTATATAAAAAGAGACTTCAGATGCAGTATTAGGGACCACTAAGGTCTATATAAAAGAGACTTCAGATACAGTATTAGGGACCACTAAGGTCTATATAAAAGAGACCTCAGATACAGTATTAGGGACCACCATATCTCATAATCAGTAAACACTTTATTGGTTCTAAATGAAAACAAGAACAAACAAATCCAGATGAACACATTTCAGCATCAATGAACAAATTCATCCATTTGGCGAGTTCTCTCTTAAACCACGACGTCTCTCTCGGTCGGAGATGAAATGAAATAAAATAAAATAAAAACTCAACGATAACGCTCTATTAAAACAGACTCTTCTTCTGTGGTGAATACTAAAATGAAATAAAAAACGATGAGGAACAGTCATGAAACATATTACTTCATACTTCAGGGGTGTGTGAGCACATGTCTTTCAAGTGGAGTGGACTTATATATATATATATATATATATATATATATATATATATATATATATATATATATATATATATATATATATATATATGTTAAGAGGAAGTAAGTGCAGATCCTGGCTGAACCGGGGGCTTTAGTGAGTTAACAATCAGCATTCCAAATTGTGTCAAACCGAAGAAATTTTTTACAACGCTACGTTTTGGTTTTGAAGTGATCTCTGTTCACACATCTTTTTATCTCAGTAGAAGAAGAAGTGATCTCATATCAACCTCATATCTCATAAACAACCTGGTATACTGGACATAAACAGGAGGCAGTTACCATGGTAACCTCATATCTCATCAACATCCTGGTACACTGGTAGCTTTAAGTCTCAGATAACAAGACGTGACCGATAGGAACCAATCAGGAGGAGCCGCTGAGACGGAGACACAACCCCACAGATACATAACAAAACGGGTCAGAAGGGTTTCAGCAGGGGAAATGAGAGGGGGACGCCAGAGCAGGGGGAATGAGGAGGGGAGGACGCCAGAGCAGGGGGAATGAGAGGGGGCGCCAGAGCTGGGGGAAATACCAGAGCAGGGGGAATGAGAGGGGGGGGCACGCCAGAGCAGGGAGAAATACCAGAGCAGGGGGAATGAGAGGGGGGCCAGAGCAGGGGGGAATGAGCAGGGGGGAAGAGCAGGGGGGAAATACCAGAGCAGGGGAATGAGAGGGGGGGGACAACGCCAGAGCATGGGGAATGAAAGGGGACACACCAGTGCAGGGGAAATGAGAGGGGGCACGCCAGGCAGGGGAATGAGAGGGGAAATACCAGAGCAGGGGGAATGAGAGGGGAAACGCCAGAGCAGGGGGGGAATGAGAGGGGGGCCAGAGCTGGGGGAAAATACCAGAGCAGGGGAATGAGAGGACGCCAGAGCAGGGGGGAATGAGGGAAAGAACGCCTCAGAGCAGAGGGGGAATGAGAGGGGGAAACACCAGAGCAGGGGAATGAGAGAGGAGGAAACACGCCAGAGCAGGGGGGAATGAGGGGAAACACGCCAGAGCAGGGGAATGAGAGGGAAACACGCCAGAGCAGGGGGAATGAGAGGGAAATACCAGACCAGGGGGAATGAGAGGGAAATACCAGAGCAGGGGAATGATAGGAAGAAATACCAGAGCAGGGGGGCACGAGAGGGAAATACCAGAGCAGGGGAATGAGAGGGGGACACGCCAGAGCAGGGGAATGAGGGAAAATACCAGAGCAGGGGAATGAAGGGGGAAACGCCAGAGCAGGGGAATGAGGGGGAAATACCAGAGCAGGGGGAGGAAATACCAGAGCAGGGGGAATGAGAGGGGGGGACACCCCAGAGCAGGGGAATGAGGGGGAAATACCAGAGCAGGGGGAATGAAAGGGCAGATGATATTCCTTTTTAAACCAAAACGTAGCGGTGTAATTTAGTGCTTTTAGGTGGGATTTGTTGATTAGAAAACGTAGAACTTGTTTAGCAGCCGGATGATTATTTCTGACACGATGCAACATCTTCAGGCACGTCCTCCGTCTTTCTGGGAAAATATAATTAAGACATTTAAGCCGATAAAGTAAATTACAAGGAATGCACTGAACGTCTTAACAGTGGAAACAAAGTGGGCGTCACGATATCTAAAGACATGAAGAAAGAAGCGTCCGTACAGGAAGTCCGTCTTTTCAGCTCGGCGGCGTCCGATTGGTCGCGCTTCAGCTCGGCGGCGTCCTATTGGTCGGCGCTTCAGCTGAACAACGTCCTATTGGCTGCGTTTCAGCTCGGCGGCGCCTGATTGGCTGAGCGTTTCAGCTCGACAGCGTCCGATTGGCTGCGTTTCAGCTCGTCGGCGTCCGATTGGTCGCGTTTCAGCTCGACGGCGTCCGATTGGTCGCGCTTCAGCTCCTTCAGTTTCTGATCCCAGCGAGCTTTTGCATAATCAATATTTCCGATCATCCTGAATATAAAATTATTCTTCTGTACACGAGCTGCACATGAATGAGCTCGTTATGGAAGCTCATTTCTGCCAAGAAAAAAAGAAAAAAGAAAAATAAAATATAAAATATAGAAATTAGTTTTTTGACCTTTAAATCAGATTTTTAGAGGTTTTGAGTCTAAATCAAATTATGAAATGGAGAGTAAGACTTCCACTTTAGGTGTTGTCTTCAGGTTAGGGGACCCTCTCGTGTCCCTCTGGACTTATTCAGGGTTTTAAAAACAATTCTGAAATACAATTTTACTTCATAATCCATTAACAAATATTGTCTTTATCCCGTGTTGTCTTTCCGTTGACCATCAACTTGCCCTTTTTGGTGCTTTTCGATGTTTTTGTCCTTTTTCTGATTTGTCACTTTTTCATCCACCCACCTGAGATCCACTCGGCATCCTCTGATCTTACCCATCAGTCAAAATAATTCATCATCTCTGCCTTTTTAACTAAAATCTTATGTATAATTTGATATAAATGAGTTTTTTTTTTACCATGAATTCAAGAATAAATGTAAAACCTGATATTAAAGCAGCTCAGGTTTTAAAAAAGAGCGTAAAAAAGCTGTGAAAAGTGACAAAAACATCAGAAAAAGTGACAAAAACGTCACAAAAGTGACAAAAACATCAGAAAAAGTGACAAAAACGTCAGAAAAAGTGACAAAAACGTCAGAAAAGCACAAAAAAAAAAAATCTTCAAATTTGGCGTGGAAGGGCGAGTTGATAACAGGAAGACAACACGAGGGTTAAAAAGCCTTTTGGGCTTTGTGCCTTTCACAAATTGCAAAGATATTGTAACTAAATAAGATATTAAGAAAGTAAATCTCCCCCCTTTAATTAACTCCCGACTTCCTAAATCAAAAATAAGATTATAAAAAAGCGTATAAAACAAATAGTTTGTGTAACTAATGACACGTAATCCAAATTATTAGTAAGTCAGAACTTTGACTTTATGTTTCTTACTGAGTTTTACGTCATGAGTATTTTCTTTTCTTATTTTTTATCATTTTCTAATCTTTTTCTTTAATTTTCTGGCAGAAATGACCTTCCAAGATGGGAATGAAAATAAAAACAAAACCTAGGAACTTTATTTACACGTTTTAACATCTTATTCTCTTATTTACATCGTGTTCCTGTGTTTCATGTTGATTTCCATTTGTAATTATAAAAAAATATTTCTGGAAAAAAAGCCTCATTACATGGACTGTTATCAGGTCTTTAATTAATAAAGGGTAATTCGTGGGGGTTTAATCGACCTGGAGCCTATTTTTTCTATGTTTTGTGCGTGGTGACTCATGGGAACAACAACCTGACGCTGGTCAGTACTCAACGCTGTAACGGACTGGGCTGATAAGTAACCCTACAGGACACATGTTCAGCGATTTGGTCCATTAAGTTGTGTTGTTGCTGCCGACAGACTCAGATTATTATTCTAAGTGTCTGACAACATTATAGGATGGATCCCTACAGAGATAGACCTTTAAAAACATCTTTGAGACCTTTCCTTTTAACCAGAAACAGCTCTAAAAGTCGCTAGCGAAGAACCCACCAGACTCCATTTAAAAAACACTACTTTAAGCGTGTATAGAGCCAATGTATGTTCACATGTAAATCGGTGGACTGTGTGTTTAATTTCAACCCAAACTAGAGTTGTGACGGTTGGAAAAGTGGAAAGACGACCAAAACGGCTTTTCATAGTTTTAATTTGTTTCCGTCGACTTTGAATGAAGTGTACTTTACGATGCTAAAATCATTGATTATTTACATGGAGTCTGGTGGGTTACGGGAAGGCGATTTCACGGATGTTTTTATGTTTTAATAAAGGATCTTACTCTTTAATGGAAAGGTCGACCTCCTTAGAAATCCTTTCCATAATGATGCTATTTAGAGATACTAGGTCACTATTTAGAGATACTAGGTCACTATTTAGAGATACTAGGTCCCTATTTAGAGATAGTATCTCTAAATACTGACTTAGTAAGTCACTATTTAGGGATACTACGTCACTATTTAGCAATACGTCACTGTGGTGACCCCCGATACCACCCCCCCTTTGAATTACACCTATGCCTGTGTATCACCCAATCCTCGCCGTGTGTTAATTTCAGTTCACATTTATACATTTTGGCCCACCTAGTTTTGATGCCCTTTTCTTACGTATTTTTGTGACAATTTGAGTCTTTTTTCCAACGTTGTCACTTTTGCAGAAGTTTTTGTGACAGCTGAGGAACTTTTTCCTGTCTTCTTTATTTATTTTATGTTTTTTTTTTTACATTTAACAGGGACAATGCACACATGATAATGCATAATACATTATAAAATGTGCCAGAATTAGCCAAAAGGCTACTTTACATCTGCTGTCCCTGGACAGGTCAAATACAATGTCACACCTAAAAACATAAAAATTATAACAGCACATATAGGTTTAACCCAATACAAGTAAAATTAACTATAAATGTAAAAAAACAAATACCACATAGTTAAGACCATAATCTACTAATATGCACATATCTTTTAACCTACACATGAATAGCACAAGTGGCTCCGACAGGCTGTAAGTGACAAGAGTGCATGACCTATGCAATAATACAGTCAAAGATATTTGACTTTTCAATTAAAAAAAGCATATCAAAGCCCTAGATGGGATTCTTATTTACATGTGTGGCCCTCAGTGAAGTTCAGTTGACACCCGTGCCATAAAAGAGTAAAAAACTAATTAAATGAAATGAAGTGGCGTGTATGTTTACGTTGTATACAGCGTACACGCGTCCAGATAACACGCAGCTTGGCTTAAGAAAGTCGGCGTGTCTAGTACAGGCCAAAGGTTACGACCCCCTTCTCCTCAATGAGTTTCCTTTATCTTCATGACTGTTTCCATTGTAGATTATCACTGAAGGCATCAGAACTATGAATGAACACATGTGGAGTTATGGACTGAACAACAAAGAAGAAATACCTGAAAACACGTCACCCTGAAAAGTTTTGAGCCAACTGCGACTGCACTTGGGGACACATTCAAACTTTTCCCAATTTTTCGGACCGACTGTCCTTCATTTCTTAAAGTAATGATGGCCACTCGTTTCTCTTCTCTTTGCTGATTGGTTCTTTCCATAATATGAATTCTACCAGTCGTCCAATAGGCTGTCGGCTGTGTATCAACCTGACTTCTGCACAACACAACTGATGGTCCCAACTCCATTAATAAGGAAGAAACTCCACTAATTAACCCTGACGATGTCATGGGCCGCCACGGTTTGGGCCTGTCCTCCCTATTCCCTGTGTGTGTGTCTGTCTGTCTGTTCATCTGTCATCCACTAGACGTCACCAGAGGATCCTGGGCCGGAGGCGTGTCCACTCATTGCCGTCTGCTTTCCGCACAGCTGCAACCCATCTTCATCATTCCATCTCCACAGTACTTAAACCGGGCCGGCCACCTCTTCGGCGCCAGTTCGTTACTAACCTCTAAGCGGTAACTTGGCCAGTCAGTAGTGCACGTTGCTCACCTGCTTACTATTGGACTAACTTTTGTTTTGTTCTCGTCACAGTGTTTGTCTCCTGTCGTCAGTGTTGCAGCTTCCTCAAGACCCATCGTCTAGTCTCACCCACCTGTTCCTCCTTTGTGTTTTGTTGGATTAAACCTTTTTCTTTACCGTCATTTTCGAGTCTGTGTCGTTTCTGTGTCTGGGTCCAACCAACCCCTCACAGAGCGAACTGGCCAATATGGACTCAGCGGAAACTCCACAGGCTACTGACGGGGGACGGCGCCCAGCTGGCTATCCACTCCCAGGGTATCCTCCTCGGCCAGCATGACCAACTAATCCGCTCTCTGCTGGAAAACAACCAGCAGCTCATCACCCAAGTCACCAGGCTTACCGAGCAGGTAGACAAACTGTCCGTCTCCCTCGCTCCTCCTCAACCTGTCTCCCCGTCTGCTCCTACAGTTATGGCTGCTGCTGCTCCCCCACCTTGAGCCTCCCATCTGCGCTCCTGAGCCGTTCTATGGCTGTTCACTATGTTTAAATTACCTACGGCCAGTGAAGCGGCTGACCTCGTTGTCCAACATGTATTCCGTCTCCATGGAATACCTGTGGACCTCGTTTCTGATCGAGGTCCACAGTTTGTGTCCGTGTTTGGAAGACTTTCTGTTCCTCCCTAGGAGCGACCGTCAGCCTCTCGTTTGGGTTCCATCCTCAATCCAATGGGCAAACGGAGAGGGCCAACCAGTGGGGGGGGACCATTTCAGGGACTACCTCATGAAGCTCATTGAGAGAACACCAAGGGGGGGGGTGTACTCCTTCTAGAAGAAACTAGAATATAAGACATGTTTTCCACATGTGTTCATTCATGGTTCTGATACCTTCAGTGATAATCTACTATGGAGATAGTCATGAAGATAAAGAAACTCATTGGAGGAGAAGGGGGTCCAAACCTTTGGCCTGTACTGTGTGTTCACGTGAATCATGATGTCATGATGCAGGGTCGCTGACCTGGGAGATTTCTGGTGAGACCTGCAGCGAGGGCAAATACTCCTGCTGCAAGAACTGGATGAACTCCGGCCCTGAAAGAAACCACGAGGCGTGATGAGCGGAGCACACTAACACACAGATAATCGATGCCTATAAAATAAAACTTTATGAATGACTCCTGGTGTGGCAACTCACATCTAAAGTGAGGCGTTATGGAAGAAATCAACATCCAACTGAAGAGTTACATTTAACAAACTAAACTTCTGATAAAAACAGGTGACGGCAATAAAATATATAAATAAAAATAAAATATAGCCTTGCAGTATAAAGATATTTCTCAAAGCACACACACACAGAAAGACAGAAAAAGAGACACAGAGAGAGAGAGAGAGAGAGATCAATGCCCCAGGACTGACAACGCCCTCCAGCTACTCACTGAGCCTCCTGGGTCAGCCTAGCCATATCATCATCCACACAGGTACTAATGACCTGAGACTGCAGCAGGAGAGGGTGGCAGAGTCTGTGAAGAGAGTGGCACAGAGGGCTACACAGACCTTCCCCTCATCAAAGATCATAATCTCCACCCTCCTCCCACGAAGAGACTTCCATCCTGACACCATCCACCGGATAAATGCCGACATCTCACGTGGATGTGCCCTCATGCCAAATGTCCACCTGGCCCACCACCCTACCCTCAACATCCACAGCCTTTATGACAATGTCCACCTCCATAAAGACACCGTCAGCACCTTTGCAAAGACATTAAAAGATGTGGCTTTAGGACGCAACCAAGGAAACCCCCAGCACCAGCAGACAGAAGCAGCTTTTTACGCAGCTGGTCTGCAGCTTTCACCACCCCACAGACCCACCCCCTTCACCCTCATCACCCTTCATCACCTTCCAGATCCAGCCCACACCACCCCCACCTTCTTATGCACAAGGCAGCCACCCCAGGACCACAGCAGCACCAGTCCGAGAGCTGACCCACCCATACTCCCCCAGGCCTCAGCCTGGACCCCCCCTGCTGGCCCTGCCCAACACCACGCTCAGCACCCGGGGCAGAGGAGCTACGCTGAGACACTGGCCCCAACCAGTGGTAGCAGCCTTGCAGACCTGGGGGAGATCAGACACCTGCTCAGTCTCATCTGCTCCAGACTGATCAGCTAAGTGGGACTCTATGGCGTCATAAACTCTATTCTTATTTTAGCACACAAACAATTATCCACTTGTTAATTAGGGCTGTTCTGTCTTAAGTAGTTGATCGACTATCCAGTTCAGATTTAAATTATAAGGCTAGAGATTTATTTTATTTTTGTATTTTACTGTAACCAATTTATTTCTATTGACTTTTTCACAAGCACCCGACATTTGACCAAATACCCGACTTTAACAAGATGGAGATCTAATGGGAGAACAGCCAGAGAGCTGCAGTCTAGCAGCCCAGTATGTCTTTACCTGTCACACTTTGAGGAACAGTGAGTGACCACCCCCTCACACACACACACACACACACACACAACACACACACACACACACACACACACACACACACACACACACACACACACCTGTAATGTTGTCATGTTGATACTGTATGCTGATATCATAAGTTTTGTTCTTGTTGTTATGATTGTTGATGTAAATGTGATCAATGTCTCCCTGTTTATGAGCTTTGGCAATACTGTATGTCACTATGGTCATGCTAATAAAGCTTCTTTGAATTGAATTGAATTGAATTGAGAGAGAGACACACACAGAGAGAGAGAGAGAGACACACACACAGAGAGAGACACACACACAGAGAGACAGAGAGAGAGACAGAGAGAGAGAGACAGAGAGAGAGACAGAGAGAGAGACAGAGAGAGAGAGAGAGAGAGACAGAGAGAGAGAGAGAGAGAGAGAGAGACAGAGAGAGAGACTGACATTAATGGAGGAGTCCATAAACACAAACCAATTTTGGGAAAAATGGAAAAATCTGAAAAAATCCAAACCTGTAGAATTGGCAATACAGAATGGAGACATATGGGTCGGACATTTTGAAACACTCTACGAGCTATTACCAAGCAACCCGGACCCAAACCAAAACCAAATTATAACAAAACTGAATGAACTAGAATCAGCGGTAAAAGACAACCAAAACCCCCTCGACTCCCCCATTAATGAACAGGAACTAAGAGACAAACTCGGGGCCCTAAAACCCCGAAAGGCCAGTGGGCTCGATGGCATCATGAACGAGATGCTGAAACACACAAGCCCTCAATTCCAACTGGCCGTTCTGAAGCTCTTTAACTTGATTCTGAGTGTAGGTTACTTCCCTGACATCTGGAACCACGGTCTCATCACACCAATACACAAGTCTGGAGATACATCTGACCCAAATAATTACCGAGGCATCTGTGTGAACAGTAACCTGGGGAAGCTTTTCTGTAGCATCATCAACTCCAGACTCAGAAACTTCCTTACCGAACACAATGTCTTGAGTAAAAGTCAAATTGGATTTGTACCAAAACACCGCACTTCAGATCATATTTACACCCTACACACCCTGATAGACAAACACGTTCACCAAAACAACAACAACATCTATGCATGTTTCATAGATTTCAAAAAGGCATTTGACTCTATTTGGCACATCGGTCTATTCTACAAAGTTATTGAATCTGGTGTAGGGGGTAAAACATATGACATCATTAAATCAATGTACACCAACAATAGGTGCAGTATTAAAATTGGAAACCAAAGAACAACATTCTTCAGTCAGAAGCGTGGCGTGAGACAGGGCTGCTGTCTGAGTCCCACCCTGTTCAACATCTACATCAACCAGCTGGCCACCATCCTAGAGACATCAGCAGCACCTGGTCTCACGCTACACCACTCGGAGATCAAGTTTCTGCTCTATGCAGATGACCTGGTTCTGTTGTCCCCTACACAACAGGGCCTACAGCAGAACCTGGACCTGCTGGAGCAGTACTGTCAGACCTGGGCCCTGACAGTAAACACACAAAAGACAAAGACAATGACTTTTCAGAAAAGATCCAGATCTCATGGAAACACATACAGCTTCACATTAGGGAAACATAAATTAGACAACTGTACACATTACAATTATTTAGGACTGAAAATAAGTTCCACTGGAAGTTTTAACCCAGCGATAATGGAGCTGAGAGAGAAAGCACGCAGGGCGTTCTATGCAATAAAAAGTCAAATCTACATTAAAATCCCAATCAGAATCTGGCTCAAATTATTAGAATGTGTACTAGAGCCAATCCTCCTCTACGGTAGTGAGGTGTGGGGTCCTATTTCCTACCAGAATTCTTCCCACTTGGACAAAAACCCAGTTGAAATCCTGCACCTAGAGTTCTGTAAGAGCATCCTACAGGTGCACAGGAGAGCCACCAACACCGCCTGCAGAGCTGAATTAGGCCAATTACCATTATTCATCAAAATTCAAAAACGTGCAATCAAATATTGGCTTCATCTAAAAAACAGCGACCCCCACTCCTATCAGCAGAAAGCCCTGCAAGACCAAGAGCTGGGCAAGAGAAGAGTCCCCTCACTCAGCTGGTCCAGACGCTCAGTTCACTTCCTGACCCTGTTCTGCCTCAGGACCAGTCTGGGAACCAACCAATCAGAGTCAACCAAATTATAACACAACAGAAACAAAACTACATCATCGATTGGAACACACAAACAAAAGCACAAAGCAAGATGCAGTGCTATCTGACCCTAAAGAGAGAATGCCAGTGGCAGACTACCTGACCACAGTGACCGATGTCACACTAAGAACCACGTTGACCAGGTACAGACTCAGCGAGCACCACCTGGCCATCGAGACCGGCCGCTACAGACACCAGTGGCTCCCCAAAGAGGAGCGCTTCTGCCAGCTGTGCAAGAGCGACACAGTCGAGACAGAGCTGCACTTCCTGACCGAATGCCCCCCTGCAGCGGTCCGGACTCAATATTTCCCCAAATTCAGACACAAGCACCCGACATTTGACCAAATACCCGACACCAACAAGATGGCGATCCTGTTAGGAGAACAGCCAGAGAGCTGCAGTCTAGCAGCCCAGTATGTCTTTACCTGTCACACTTTGAGGAACAGTGAGTGACCCCCCCCTCACACACACACACACACATCTGTAATGTTGTCATGTTGATATGCTGATATCATAAGTTTTGTTCTTGTTGTTATGATTGTTGATGTAAATGTGATCAATGTCTCCCTGTTTATGAGCTTTGGCAATACTGTATGTCACTATGGTCATGCTAATAAAGCTTCTTTGAATTGAATTGAGAGAGAGAGAGAGAGAGACAGAGAGAGACAGAGAGACACAGAGACAGAGACACAGAGAGAGAGAGAGAGAGAGAGAGAGAGAGACACACACACACACAGAAACAGAGAGAGAGACAGAGAGAGACAGAGAGAGAGAGAGAGACACAGAGAGAGAGAGAGAGAGACAGAGAGAGAGAGACAGAGAGAGAGAGAGAGACAGAGAGAGAGAGAGAGAGAGACAGAGATTTTGATTTTTAAGAACCATTTATTTACCAAATAAAAACGTTCTCCATATCTTCACCAACAATACATTACTTTACAAATGCACAAAATAAATATGAATAACAAACACTAACACAGAAACACAGAGTGGAAGACGAGCTCCCCCCCCTGCACAGAACACACCGCCGTGGTGAAACACCACTGGTCCACAAACACCTGAGTGTCCCTCATCAGAGACAGGAAGCGGAAGTCCACCCACACCCTGGCCTTCACCAGACAGACAAACATGTCCGTCAACCCTCGTCCAGACACGTTGGCCACCCGGTTCTTCCTGCTCTTATAGATCGACATTTTGGCCTGACCCACAATAAAATTCAACAGTTGCCACTTCCTTACATTGTGTTTGTTGTAGCCAGCACCAAAAATAAAAGCAGACTCAGTAAAAACCTCCCCACAGTCCAGAAACACAGTCCTCAACATGTTAAACAGAGGTCTCAGTCTGGGACAGTCCAGGTAGCAGTGTATGACGGTCTCAACGAGGGGACAGAAGGGACACGAGGGACACGGTGTTATTAATCCTGGCCAGAAAGACATTTACCGCCAGAGCCCCGTGGAGGATCCTCCACTGCAGGTCCCAGCCCTCTTGCTCAGCGGAGGCTTATAAAAAGAGTCTCACACCGGCGGCCTGTCGGGGGCAGTCTGTCCATCCCACACCAGGTCCTTCCTCCCACACAGAGTCTTCCTGTGGACGGCCAGTACACAGTACTTATAAAAACCCTTTCCCGTTTGCGTGTGCAGGTCCACAACAGAGGGCAACACACGCTGTGCTGACGGGCCAGTGTGCTCGGTTAAAAACCCAATGTCAGGAAAAGGGTCAGTGGAATCGGGGGTGTCAGTCCCATTACCATAGTCCTGCAACATCTCAGCTTCCACCGCGCCCAGTCTCTTAGTCCATTCAGTCAGGATAATCCTGGTTTGACGGGCCGACCTCAGTCCCAGCAGAGAGGCCACTGCCGCCGTGTTCAGTAACCCGGGACCAGCAGCATCCACAATCCCCCTCAACTTCGTCACTCCAACCCTCATCAGCCTCTCACTAAGACCCAGTCTGCTACCATCTCGGAGGTCAAGCCGGGCCCCCCAAACCAGAGGCTCCTCCAGGAGCCAGAACAGAGATGCTGCCGGCCCCAGTCTGGTCCATTTAAAAAGTCTCCATACTTTAAAAAGTCCTTGATAAAACCGAGACAAGCCACACAAAGGGATAAAACCACTATCCACTAAAAACAATGACGCATCCAGCCCCAGACCCTCCACCCCCTCAAAATGGTGCTGGCTACAGGCCTCCAGACGACATCATCATCACCGAATAAAACCGCTGCACAAACTGCAATCTAAAAGCAGCGGTCCGGCATAATAAATCAACTAAACCTTGCCCCCCCACCTCCTTTGGCAAAAATAAAATACTCTGAGGAACCCAATGCAAACCGTCCCAGATAAAGTCCAAAATGATGGACTGTAACTTCTTCAGCAGACCAGCAGGGGGCTCCATACATTTGAGCTTATGCCAGAGGCAGGAAGCGACCAGATTATTAACGACCAGCACCCTGCCTCTGTAGGACAGGTGGGGAAGCAGCCCACCTCCATCTATCCAACTTCCCCCACCACTCTTTCAACCACCCCCTCCCAATTCAAGGCCACGGTGGCGTGATCACCCAGATAAACCCCTAGATATTTGAATCCCCCCTCTTCCAGGACAACCCACCTGGAAGCCGAGGGAGACCTCAGCCCACCTCCCCACTGCCAGGGCCCCACTCTTGGCCCAGTTCACCCTGGCAGCCGAGAGCTTCTGAAAAACTGTGACAATGTGCCCCAAAACGTCCACATCCTGCTGGTTCTGTGTGTGAAGATGACGATGTCGTCTGCATAGGCCGAAACAGTAAAACAAGTGTTAAAACCAGGTAAAACAAGGCCACTGATAAAAGAGCGGACATTGTGCAACATGGGCTCAATGGACAGAGCATACAGCATCCCGACATGGAGCAGCCCTGTCTGATCCCCGGGTCACGGGAATGGCTTACACAAGCCTCCATTAATCTTCAGCACACTCTCAACGTTTTCATACATAACCTTCATCTTGGCAATGAAACCAGGGCTGAGGCCGAACCGGGCCAACACGTTCCACAGGTAACGGTGCTCAACCCGGTCAAACGCCTTCTCCTGGTCCAACGAAACCAGACCAGTTTCCAGACCCAACGAACCAGAGACGGTCAAAATATCACGAATCAATGACACATTGTCTACAATGGACCTGCCGGGCACGCAATAGGTTTGGTCCCTATGGATGACCCGGTCCAGCACCTGCTTCAGCCTAGAGGCCAGGACCTTGGACAATAGTTTATAGTCCGAGCATAACAGAGAGAGGGGTCTCCAATTTCGAATGTCCGTCAAGTCCCCCGTCTTTGGGAGGAGAGTCAACACAGCCCGCCGGGAACTCTGAGGAAGCATACCGTTGACAAAACTGTCTTCAAAAACATCGAGAACATCCGTTTTCATATCCTCCCAGAAAGTCCTATAGAACTCTGGGGGGAGACCATCGATGCCAGGAGCCTTTCCCCCCTGCATGCTACTCAAAGCCCTGAGCAACTCTTCCTCAGTCAGAGGCCCCTCAAGGACCCGGTTACCATCCTCAGAAACCGTGGGCAGCCCTCTGCAGAACCCATCGAAGGCCCCATCATCATCCTCATACTCCGTCCTGTAGAGGTTGGAGTAGAACTCCACGGCTCTCCCACGTATCTGCGACGCCGCGGACAGGTCCTGTCCACTTGCCGACTTCAGAGCATGTATCATCCTGCTCTGACCGTTCTTCTTCTCCAGGCTGAAGAAGAACTTGGTCGGCGAGTCCATCAGTGCGGCGCTCTGGAACCGGGACCGGATCAGTGCCCCTTTTGCCTTTAAGCCCAGCAGGTCCGCCAAAGCGGCTTTTTTGGACTTAAGGTCTTCAATACAGCCTTGATTACCTGTGGACCCTGCAGAAACCTGCAGGTCCAGGATGGATGTCTCCAGATCCTTCATAGACTCAGTAATGTTCCGAGAAACGTTGAGAGTGTACTGCCGACAGAGCTGCCCGATGTCAGCCTTACCAACGTCCCACCACTGCCTCAGTGAACTAAAATCCCCCTTAGTCTCTCTAAAACCCTTCCAGAAAAACCTAAAAACATCTCTAAAATGTGCATCTAAAAGCAAAGCAGAGTTAAACTGCCAATATGCAGATCTAGGTTTAATATTGGCAATAAAAACATCACAGGACACACAGGAATGGTCAGAAAACCCAACAGGCCATATATAGCACCCTTTAAAAACATTAACATGGTGCTTAAAACAATAAAACCTGTCCAACCTGGCCATAGTCAACCGGTGGTCCCTACTATGCACCCAGGTGTATTGTCTCTGCTGGGCATGGCTCCCCCTCCAGACGTCAGCTAATCTGTGGGTGACCACCAGCTGCCACTAAAAGGCCACTGTGGTTCCTGTCCAGACCAATCCTGCCCTTCACCCTTTCCTCCACAGTGTGTGGGACACAGGCATGAAACAGCTTCTAGCGGAAAAGAGCGCTTCACCCCCCCCACTGTGGGACACAGGCAGAAACTTCTACAATGACTTAACACCACCCTACCGTAACACCCCGTCCCATTCCCTCCCCCAGTCCGTCTCGTTTGCAGGGTCACTGTGCGTCTCCTGCAACATGGCTATATTTATATTCTTAAGCTTTAAAAACTCAAAGAGGCGAGCCCTCTTCCTCACATCTCGGCCTCCATTTATGTTGAGAGTGGAGAGTTTAAAATTACTTATAATGTCACAAGTGATGAGACAGCCACAGAGCAGATAAAACAAGGTGAGGAGGGACAACTGACAGACTGGCCTACATGACTTCATCGTCTTCATCATTCAAAAGCTCGAGTTTGATCCTCAGGACCAGTTTCTTTAACCTATAGTACTCAAGTTCGGTGAAGCCACCGTCCCCCCTCAGATTCATCTGAGCCCTGATCGAGGACAACAACACGGCTTTGTCATCAAAATAGTCCTCGAGTATCACTTTCTTATTGTTTTTAGTTTTCTGAAGGAACTTTTTAATTTGTAGGACCGGGTACAGCTCATCCTGCTCCGAGCCCACAGAAACCTGTGAGTCAGTAAGAGGCTGACTGACACCAGGACAGACCTCCTCCTCCTCCACCGCCTCCCCCTCCATCACCTCCTCCTCCCTCACTGACACCTTTCTGGCCTGAGGAGCCGCTTTCTTGTCCCGTTGTTTTCGTTTCTTCGCAGACAAACTAATCACAGCATCAGTCTCACCCATAACAACCTCAGTCGTAGCCACAGTGTCCCCTGCAGGGACAGCAGGGACCATAGGCACCCCCGCTTCATCATGGACCACAGGCAGCCCAGCCCCATCAGCGACCACAGTCAGCTCAGCCCCATCAGGGGCCACAGGCACCTCAACTAAATCAGGGATCTCAGGCAGCCCGGCCCCATCAGGGGCCATAGGCACCTCTACTAAATCAGGGATCTCAGGCAGCCCAGCCCCATCAGGGGCCACAAGCACCCCAACCATATCAGGGACCACAGGCAACATACCCCCAGACCCAACCAGAGACTGACCCCCTGCCTCCACATGCTGTCCCCCACCCTGACCCGGATCATCAGTTCTCCTGTCATGTTCAGCCCTTTTTTCAGGGCAGGCTCTGACTAAATGCCCCTCCCCTCCACAGCCAAAGCACTTAACCGTCCCCGAATTTACAAAGACAACATAATCAAATCCCTCAACTTTGAGCCTAAATACCAGATTTAGCTCCTCATCCTTGTTATTCAGGATCATCAGCACCTGTCTCCTGTGTGACACGACATGTCTCAGCAGAGGCGACCTGCAGCCCGACGGCAGCATCCTAAACGGGGACACTATCTTGCCGTACCGGCCCAGCTCCCTCTGCACGACGTCGTCCCGGATGAACGGCGGGATGTTGGAGACGGTGACTCTAGTAGCCGGTGTCGTCAACGGAGTCACCGAGACCAGCGCGTCATTAATAACCAGACCCGACTCCACCACAGCGTTAGCTTTGTCCACGCTATCAACAAACACAACGACCGCACCGTTCATCCGGGCGGCCGACCTGATGCTGCCATGGCCGACTACCACCCCCACGGCCAGGCTGCACTCCTCCACCGAGCACGGGAACCCCGGTGAGACTTTGAACCCGTGCCGTCGGCTCAGCGTGGTGAACGCCATGCCGGCGGCGGAGCCACACACACACCTACACACAAACTCCCCACAAACTCCTTAGAAGACGCACCAACAGTCAAAACAGTAACACAACCACGAGCACACACACTCTCTACACCAAAGACGTTAGTAAAAGATAGAAAAAGTAAATAAATACTCACAAAAAACCTCGTCTACATTCACTCTCAACACACCACTCACTCCATGCTTCCACTCAGAGAGAGAGACAGAGAGACAGAGAGAGACAGAGACAGAGAGACAGAGACGGAGACACACACACACACACACGTTTGAACTGTGTGTTAATCACTGTATGCACAAGCCTTCACTCTGCCTCGTGGGGGGGGGTCTGTGGTTGGTAGGCTGGACTCGGGTAGAGAGACTCACCAGGACCGTCTGAGCGTCGGAGAGGTCCAAAGGTCGGTTTGAGAGGAGCCAGGAAACACGCGGGAACGATGTGTTTGTAGATGAAGTCGGGGAAACCCACCATGCCGTCTTTCCCTCCTGCAGGTTTCATCACAAGAAAACAAAACTCCAGTTATGGAACAAGCTTCCCCAACGCAACCCTGCGCTCTTTAAATCAACGATTTCTATTTGGTAACAACACTCGCGATTAACAACATCATCGATCTGCATCAATTCAACAACCCACGATCCGGTGTCATCATCCGGATTGTCATCATCGATCTGCATCAATTCAACAATCGATCTGCATCGATTCCGGTGATC
>JAEKDQ010000536.1:5000-30346 GCA_026937815.1 Etheostoma perlongum
TATGCCTCGCTTGTCCCTCTACGACGCACCCTTCAAAAGTTGCTAATCCGCCCCTCCCGCGCCCCTCCCGCGCCCCTCCCCCGCCCTGTTCTTCTCCAGCTCATGAGCAGCTCATTTTTCCTTTTTCAGCTTTTCAGCCAATTTTCATGAAATTTTCAAAAGTAAGCTAGCCATCTCTGCATCACACATGTTGTTATGCTAAAGGAGTTGTACCCATGACCAGATTTTGATAAACCTTACCCTAACCAAACCCTAGCTATGATGTCATGAATCACACCCACATTGCCATTCCGGATTCCAAATTCTGATCTAATACAGAGAAGTTTTTCTAAACTTTAGAACAAATTTCTCTGCAACGATACAACTTAGGCAGCTCATTTCAGGACAGCTATATCCAGGATGTGGAGAGCTTCGAGATGTTGTATGTTTAGACTTGCTAGAGCAAAATTTGGTCCCAAAGATGGCAGTAGCTGAGAGGCGCTGAAATATGTTTGAGAGTGTCTCGAGGCGTTTCTGAAAATGTCTCTTTTGATGTGTGACTGAGGGGAAAAAAGATCATCCCCTCCACCCCCTATGATCCCACAACCTGAACTATGTGATAGAACTCTTAGAGGGCTTTCCAATGGTGTCTGTCCTTGGTACTGAAACAAAGTCAAGTTACTAAAACATTGGGGGGCTTTCCATGGTGCTGAAACAAAATGGAGTTACTTAACAGAGGGGGCTGTCCATGGTGCTTAACGGAGGGGGACATTAAACCATCCCTTGTAACTAGGTAAAACATTGCATCCTTTAACGGCACCTAGCTCTTCAGTGCAATGGAGTAGAGCTTTGTATCTAAGATGGCCGACTCCGGTTCCGGGAGACCTTTCCTTCGATGTTTGGGTCAAAACCGTACGACCTAAAATGACTGAGATAGCATCTTTGACATTTCCTGGCAAAGTCCCTTAAAGGCTCTAAGTTTCCATGGGCTGATGTTTTTTGGTCAGACCAGAGCTGGCCACTAAAAAAGGGGACTAGGACCTGGTTCTGACATGTTATAAAGCTCACTGAGGGCTGTTGGGAACAGTTGGGCCCTTGTCCCTAGCTCGTTGCATTCCTGTGTTATGGCTTATGTATGAAGGGAAAAAAAAGGTAAACTTCCAAATTCTCATCTAGTCAAAATCAAGTCTTTTTGGCTCTAGATGAAAATCTGAAAGTCACTTAGATGGTAATTTGGAATGACTTTAGTCCCCCATTACTTTTGAACGCTTTGACCTCGAAAGACCCGCACCAATGCAATCTGCTCAGCTTGTCGGCCCCTTTCTGAATATGCCTCGCTTGTCCCTCTACGACGCACCCTTCAAAAGTTGCTAATCCGCCCCTCCCCCCCTCCCCGCCCCTCCCCCGCCCTGTTCTTCTCCAGCTCATGAGCAGCTCATTTTTCCTTTTTCAGCTTTTCAGCCAATTTTCATGAAATTTTCAAAAGTAAGCTAGCCATCTCTGCATCACACATGTTGTTATGCTAAAGGAGTTGTACCCATGACCAGATTTTGATAAACCTTACCCTAACCAAACCCTAGCTATGATGTCATGAATCACACCCACATTGCCATTCCGGATTCCAAATTCTGATCTAATACAGAGAAGTTTTTCTAAACTTTAGATCAAATTTCTCTGCAACGATACAACTTAGGCAGCTCATTTCAGGACAGCTATATCCAGGATGTGGAGAGCTTCGAGATGTTGTATGTTTAGACTTGCTAGAGCAAAATTTGGTCCCAAAGATGGCAGTAGCTGAGAGGCGCTGAAATATGTTTGAGAGTGTCTCGAGGCGTTTCTGAAAATGTCTCTTTTTGATGTGTGACTGAGGGGAAAAAGATCATCCCCTCCACCCCCTATGATCCCACAACCTGAACTATGTGATAGAACTCTTAGAGGGCTTTCCAATGGTGTCTGTCCTTGGTACTGAAACAAAGTCAAGTTACTAAAACATTGGGGGGGGGGCTTTCCATGGTGCTGAAACAAAATGGAGTTACTTAACAGAGGGGGCTGTCCATGGTGCTTAACGGAGGGGGACATTAAACCATCCCTTGTAACTAGGTAAAACATTGCATCCTTTAACGGCACCTAGCTCTTCAGTGCAATGGAGTAGAGCTTTGTATCTAAGATGGCCGACTCCGGTTCCGGGAGACCTTTCCTTCGATGTTTGGGTCAAAACCGTACGACCTAAAATGACTGAGATAGCATCTTTGACATTTCCTGGCAAAGTCCCTTAAAGGCTCTACGTTTCCATGGGCTGATGTTTTTTGGTCAGACCAGAGCTGGCCACTAAAAAAGGGGGACTAGGACCTGGTTCTGACATGTTATAAAGCTCACTGAGGGCTGTTGGGAACAGTTGGGCCCTTGTCCCTAGCTCGTTGCATTCCTGTGTTATGGCCGTTTATGTATGAAGGGAAAAAAAGGTAAACTTCCAAATTCTCATCTAGTCAAAATCAAGTCTTTTTGGCTCTAGATGAAAATCTGGAAGTCACTTAGATGGAAATTTGGAATGACTTTAGTCCCCCATTACTTTTGAACGCTTTGACCTAGAAAGACCCGCACCAATGCAATCTGCTCAGCTTGCCGGCCCCTTTCTGAATATGCCTCGCTTGTCCCTCTACGACGCACCCTTCAAAAGTTGCTAATCCGCTCCTCCCCGCCCTGTTCTTCTCCATCTCATGAGCAGCTCATTTTTCCTTTTTCAGCTTTTCAGCTAATTTTCATGAAAGCTGGCCACTAAAAAAGGGGACTAGGACCAAAATTTGGTCCCAAAGATGGCAGTAGCTGAAAGGCGCTGAAATATGTTTGAGAGTGTCTCGAGGCATTTCTGAAAATGTCTCTCTTTTTGATGTGTGACTGAGGGGAAAAAAGATCATCCCCCTCCACCCCCTATGATCCCACAACCTGAAGTACGTGATAAAACTCTTAGAGGGCTTTCCAACGTATCTGTGACACATCCCAGGCTGCTTCCCTTCAATATATACAACACTTAAAGTGATTCAAATTATCATTTTTCGGTGCCCCCCTAGCGCTTGACAGGAAGGGTTTAAAGCTTCGGCTCAAAGACGACTAGACTCAGCTTGTCTGGCGCTTTTGAACGATGCCTTGCTTGTCGCTCTACAATGCACTGTTCAAATATTGTATATTCGGCCATTCCCAGCATTAGCCCTCATCTCGGGGGCCCATTTGGAGACGAACAATGGAATAGAGACTTAGGAACCCTTTTGGCTGAACGCCGGGGTCGCTCTGGTAAATCCTGTCAATTTTGACACTTATAACACAAAAGGAAGTTAATAAACACTTAATTAAAACATCTGTTGAATATTTGACAATTTAACATAATAATAAATGAAAATCTGGATTTGGAATAATTTTAGATTAAAATCTGGAATCTGAGGATCAAACTGCCCCTAGTGGTCATTTTTGGTAATGTTAGATTACAATTTGGAATTAGGGTATTTTGAATACTTTGCTGCCATCTAGTGGTCACCCGTGATCTGCTCCAAAATTCCAAAATGTGAATTTTCATTTTGGAATTTGGAATTTTCATTTTGGAATTTGGAATTTGGAAGCACCATTTTCGTGTATAATAGATGCGAAATTGGATTGGAATGTTGGAATATCGGAATTTCAATTCATTGTCAATGGGAAATCCCTACCCCTAACCCTAACCCTAGCCCTAACCCTAACCCCTAACCCCTAACCCTAACCCCCTAACCCTAACCCTAACCCGCTGGGTATGGGGACGTGTTCTGGTTTGTGCATTTGACTGCATGGTAAATCCACGGATTCCGTGGTACATTGCAGTTCTCTTTCTCTCTAACCTAACCCGCCCGTACCGTCACGTCCACCGCCTAGTGCCTCTGCCTCCCCCTGCATGGACTCCACTGCCTGCGTGCGACCTGACCCTTTATCTCCTACCTAAACCTAACCTGGTGTCTCTTGACCGAAACCTAACCTGGTGTCTCTTGACCTAAACTTAACCTGGTGTCTCTTGACCTAAACTTAACCTGGTGTCTCTTGACCTAAACTTAACCTGGTGTCTCTTGACCTAAACTTAACCTGGTGTCTTTTGACCGAAACCTAACCTGGTTTCTCTTGACCTAAACTTAACCTAGTGTCTTTTGACCGAAACCTAACCTGGTGTCTCTTGGCTTAAATCTAACCTTTTGTCGTCTGACTTAAGCTTAATTGAGGGGGGTCTAAACCCAAATAGGTGCCCAATCAAGCGTCTTTTGACCCGAGCTTAACCAAGCGTCTGTGAAACTAAGCCTCAAATAGTACCAGTTTGTCCAACTTGGTGCCTTTTTATTTGTACCTAAGTGGAGGTCTTTTGACAGTAACTAGGGGTCTTTCGACCTGGGTCCGGCCTGGTGTCTGCTGGCCTGAGCCTGCCCTGATGTCTCTTGACCGGGGCCTGACCTTTTGTCTTCTGACCTGAGCTGACCTGACTCTATCTGGCTTGGTGCCTATATGTCTGTGCCTGAGCCTCACCGTCTGTCTATGGACCTGAGCCTAAATAAGTGCCGGTTCATCTGGATGAGTGCTACGTCTGGCCTTGTCTTTTGGCATGGGGTCTGCTTAGTGTCTTTTGACCTGGGCTTGGCTGGGCGCCTCTTGGCCTGGGCTGGGCCTAGTATCTTTTGACCCATTACTGAGAATCTCCAACAGCAAGCTATGGCGCCAAAATACTAAAAGTACGATAATTAAGACCGAATATCTGGTGACGCTGTCAGCTCGGCTGCGGCGAAGAGTTCGTCTCTGCTTCCCTGGTATATTCAGGTCCGTCCTGTAAATGATAACCCACAACCTAGAAGGCTTAATAGCAGGATATGAGTGAATGAGACGCTGTCAGCTTGGCTGCGGCGAAGAGTTTGTCTCTATTTTTCTATTCTATTCATATCCTTATCTTAGTCCCTTTTTCCAAAAATTTAAATTATGATAACTGAATATCTGGGACGCTGTCAGCTCGGCTGCGGCGAAGAGTTCGTCTCTGTTTCTTCCATTTATTCATGTTCAGGCCCTATTTTGGCCCCAACGTGTATAGTCCAACATGCCTGACCTCAAACTTGATCCTTGTTATAACCTATGGTCTAGCATGCCTAAACTTAACTCATAGTTTAAGATGAAACTTGACAAAGTAGGTTACAGCCTTTAACCACGCCTATAATCGCATTAATAGCGACTTTTTAACTACTTCCGTTTATTTTACGGTCACATGACTGACAGGATTTGAGACAGAAGACTTAAAGGTTCAAATCGAACTTTATTGCATGTCTTTCTGACATTCAGAAAGAAAGTTACAGCCTTAAATGCTTAGACCACGCCCACAAACGCTTTAAATAGCATTTTTCACTTTAAATATGAGGTTTCCCTCACTTCCCTTCGTCGTATCGAGATGGGACTCACACCATCGTACTCGTTTAACTCTGCTCGTCCTTCCTAGTGTGCTTTTCACACCACAGAGTCCCTTCTAAATTTCGAGCTCTGAAACCGTGGCCAATGTACCCAAGACAGATAATGACTTCAGGAGTGCTGCCTGTTCAGAAGATTTTTATTGAGAACAGTGCCTCCTGGAGTTGTGCGGTGTATGGAACACAGGAAGTAATTTAAAAAGCTAATTGATTTAAAAGCTAAAAGCTAACTAATTTTAAAGCCTCTAGATGGCGCTGTAAACAGACATCTATTGGAACAGAAGGTAAGTGGATGTTTATTTATTTTATTAATGTCGAACAAGTTTAATAATATTTTTCATACATCTGATGTATTAAATATAATCAATGGTCATGGTACTTACAGTACTTTAATATAATGACTTCATACATTTTTTTTTTTTTTTTTTTAAACACTGTTTTACTTAAGAGTATGGTAATACTTTTGCGCCAAAACAACAATAATGCTTAAACAATTCTTTTTATATGCACTAAGGTTTTGATACCACACAAAGTCAATTTTCAAACTTTAATTGCCTTGATATATGGCAGCACTTTGGTGCCAAAAATTTAATTTCTCAAACAGCAAAAATAAAATTCAAAACAAACAATAAGCTTCAAAATACCTCTTAACACACTTCAAAACAGACTATAATACAGATTAAAATTTGAATTGGCTATGGGACACACGCCGGGAACTGATCAACCCCGGTTGGGCCGCCCTTGGAGGAGGGTGTCTAGTGGTAATGGCCGAAACACCTGATGATTCCAAGGTTCTCTACTGATGATGTGTCCTACTATTTAGAATATAATTATTTAAATGATTAAAATCCTAAACCTTATGGAGGAACCAATAAAACACAATAGAGTTCAATTACAAAGCCAAACAAATGGTAAACGCTTTATGGAGCAGTATGGAATGGTTGCTTGCTGGCGGGGGTTCTTGTCTGGGTGTGGTGGGGTCGCTGGGTATGGGGACGTGTTCTGGTTTGTGCATTTGACTGCATGGTAAATCCACGGATTCCGTGGTACATTGCAGTTCTCTTTCTCTCTACCCTAACCCTAACCCTAACCCCTAACCCTAACCCTAACCCTTTTACATGCTGCCAAAAATCCACAAAAGCAGGGAGTCTTGGAGTCTCCCATACTGCATTCCTCCAGGCCGCCCTATAGTCTCTGACTGTGAGAGTGAAACCTACTACACAGCAGAGTTTATAGATTTTTATTTAAAGCCCCTCTCAATGCTGCACCAGAGCTACATCAAGGATACATATGATTTTGTTGAGAAGATTAAAGGTATTACTTTACCATCCTCATCATTTCTATTTTCCCTTGATGTAGACAGCCTTTACACCAACATCCAGACACCTGAGGGCCTATTAGCGGTCAGACACGCCCTCCAAAAACACCCCAACAGCAAAAGACCAGACAAAGAAATTTTTCAATTATTAGAAATTAATTTGACCAAAAATGATTTTGAATTTGATGGCCAATATTTCCTGCAGGTGAAAGGCACGGCTATGGGGAAGCGTTTTGCACCCTCGTATGCCAACATATTTATGGCTGAGTGGGAGGAAAGCGCCCTGGCATCCTGCCAGAAGAGACCGCTATACTATTATCGTTATTTAGACGACATTTGGGGTGTTTGGCAGCATTCAAAGGAGGACTTTGAAGCACTTTATACACACCTTAAACGGTCACAGGCAGTCCATTAGGGTCGAATCCACCATTAGTCCGGACTCGATTGATTTTTTGGACACGACAACCTTCAAGGGGACAGATTTTCCCAGTGACACACAGGCTGGAGGTGAAGGTTTTCTTTAAAGAGACAGACACACATGCGCTGCTGTACGGGTCCAGCTACCACCCAAAACACACCTTTGCAGGACTGGTAAAGTCCCAATTGTTAAGGATTTAAAAGAATCTGCACCAGAGCAGAAGATTTCAAAATTGCAGTTAAAATTTTATTTTCATCACTGCTCAACAGGGGGTACACATACACAATGCTGCGTCACTCTTTGAGAACTTTCACCCTAGTGAAACCTATTTGTTTGGACCCAATTCTCCCCATTATAACCACATACTCAATTGGAAATGTAAAAAATTATTAAACAATTAAAAAAGAATTTCATTTCGGCAGGGGGCAACCAAATTTTCCTGAAAGATTACAGATTGATTGCGGCTTTTAGGAAGAATAAAAATCTGGGAGACATTTTGGTTAGAGCCAAATTGAGACCATTAAAGGAATCAAAAACCAGGTCCAAGGCTGATTTCTATAGGAATTATAAAATGGTGCAAAATCAAAAGTCTAAAGAGGTATTCACAACACAGAAGAACACCACTGTCCATACCAAAAATATTGTTTATTAATTAGATGTTTAAAGTGCACCAAACAATATGTAGGCCAGTCGGGCAACACCATTCTCATCAGATTTACCCAACACAGATACAATATTATAAGACAGAAAAACACAGACATTCCCTTGGTTCAACATTTTATTGAGCATGGTTGGTCCAGCCTCAGGGCCACCATCCTTGAGTCTGACCCAGCCTGGACGGTGCAGCAACGCACCAGGAGGGAGAAGGTTTGGATCTCCAGGCTGGGCACCCACCTCCCCTTGGGCCTAAATGAGAGATAGAGTGGAGTGGGATTAGCTGAAGGTCCAAGGTTTGTGCATTTAATTCTGCTGCCTTCGGCAGCAGAATTCAATTTTTTCTTCCCTATCCGGCCCGTACCTGGACTGAAACTTCCCCTCCTCTCCTTCTCTCCCCAGATAGGCCAGTATTTAGACAACCCACAGATAATTGGACACATTGAACACACGACAGGGAATTAAAACTTAAATACATCATTTTAGACATTATAATTAAATCAATTAGGTCTACATATCCCTTTTGCAACCACAATCTCTCCTATTGCATAAGAAATTTAAAAGGATGACATTGGACAGGCTAACACATGGCCATAAATGACATTTTTTTTCATGTTTTATGTCTTTTAAGTTCATTATAGTTTTTGGGTGACTCAGTCATTATTCCTCTATTGAGTGACCTTTCAGTTTTTCGCTTTATAATCTGCAAGTACACAGAATTTTGCATGGATTGGTTTTCATGGCGGCAGATATGTGTGTGAGGGACAGAGTGGGTTTTGGTTCTGGCCCCAACATTTGCACACCAATGCTGCCATCTACTGGACAAAGAATGAAACTGTTCTCATTGAGTTCACAACTGAATTTAAAAGCATTTTGTTCTGTTTTACACATATGTATATTTATAGATGGATATATATACAAATGTTGATATGGTTATATATACTATGTTTTACCTACTGTTATGTGATGGTGATTTTAATACTCACACATTGTTTCTTAAGTTTATTTTAATAATGGAAGTAAAGGCTCCCATAGCATCCGGTTTTCCCACCTACCTCCAAAAAACCTCTCTAGCGGGCATGCAGTTGGTTCCCTGACCTAATCCCAACCATTTATCTATGGGGATATGTTTGAGGGCTTTATGCCTAATCTCAACCATCTCACTGTGGGTACTTTTATTCAGGGCTTATTGCCTAAACATAACCAGTATACTCCTGGACTTTGTCAGGTGAACCCCTGCCCAAATTCTTAAGCCCTTACCTCAACCATTTAGGGAGAGGGCCTCATTCTGGGGATCTGGCCTAAACACAACCACCTTGTTTGTGGTATGTATGCAAATCTTCTTGCATACCCCTTAAAAATTAAATATAATTATTGAGGTCATTATTTGGACACTAACCTTCCGTAATTTTAACATAACTAAAAAGCTAAATTCAATTTGAGTTGTCTTTTTCTAAAAGAAAAATTTGGATATAATTCAAGTATTATTTTATGTCACTAATTGGTCAAATTGTACTTTAAAAATGAAGCAGTACTCCCCAGACCCAAACAGGCGGATTCCGCTTTAAAAATTTGAATCAAATCAACAATTTCTCCTACACACACACACAATGACATTGCTTGGAGCGATGTCATTGGCCCAGAGAGTCACATGCTTGGTACCTGGGACCGGATGTTTTCTTCCGTTGGCTAGCTGTGTAGAAGCCCGGGCCTTTTTCATTCCGCCTTGACAGTCTGTGTGAGAGATACAGCATTTTGAAAAGTTTAACTTCTTGAGCTTGAGAAAGGTATAACTGTATACCGAAACGCGTCGCTCAATAAAAATAAAATATTTTCGTTTTTTCACCATCACGTCTCCACATTTTTGTGAGATAGTTTTCATTTAAAAACAGTTATTTTTTATCACCTGGTTTCCTCTCCGCGGAGAATGGCGAGCCAAGACTGGGACACGGGATGGCAGACGGTGAGTTATAAAAGGGGAAGAAAGAAGAATAAAACACAGAACCCCCCGTCCAGATATAACTCCACTTACCGACACCGCCAGTCTTCTCACAACCAGCCCACGTACGCTGACGCGGCACGGGGGAACCAGCGCGGCAACTCCCGCCACTTCCAAAACGGCACCGGGAGGGGCCAACTACAACAGGTATAACGGTAAGAATAATGCCGAATACCAGAACAATTTTAATAACGCTCACCAGAACAAGGGCTGGAACGAAAGTCACCCACAGAGTCACCAACCTCAAAAAAATGGGTCCAGCCGCCGCGGAGCTCCGTGGCGCGGCAGGCAGCGCCCGCAGCGGCAGCAGCAGCGGCAGCAGCAGCGGCAGCAGCGGCAGCAGCAGCAGCGGCAGCGCCCACAACAGGACCAGCAACAGAACCAGCAAACCCGGAGCTGGGGGGACGGGAACCACCGTGGAGGGAGGTTTGTCCGACCCCATACAAATGAACAACAAACAGACAATGCTAATGATCCAGACTTTATCATTAGAACAAGAGTGATACACAGAATCATAAAAGCTGCACATCATTTGAACAATGTATCCTCCACTGAGACACCGCCGGCTATTGCCAGGATGACTCAGAACCTTATTGACGCCATAAAACCGGCAGACCCTAACCCTACAACACTCAGCATCATTGAGGGTAATGCTAGAAATTGGGAGTTTACAACCCTGCTTACCCTGAGGGACCATTATAAAGACAGCATTGAGAATAACTTCCAAATTCTGCAGCAGCTCAGCATTGGTGATTGGAGGAGGAATTTTAAGATAGCAGCAGCCTGGTCCCGCAGCCATTTTGGCAGAAAGCTCTCACAGGAGATGTTGGACAATGTTTATGCCAAAATAGTTGCTGTCACACAACACAACTCACACCCACCTCAGCAGGAAGGAGACCGGTCCCAAACCACGCCAGCTGCAGGTGGAGCAGCAACCGCTGGGGCCCCTCCACATTCTCTCGCCCCTCCTCCTCCTCCCCTCCTCCTCCTCCTCCTCCTCCTCCATCCACAGCTCCAGTGGCTCGACCTGCACGGAGGAGATTCCTGAGTGCACCCATGACAGAGATGTTGCAACAGAATCCTCCCATCCCTCCACTTCAGCCACAGCCAGGAGTCCCGCAGAGAATCACCCAGTGGGAGGCACTGAGAGCGGATTCTACACGGAGGACAGCGGAGGCCCAGACTACCCCTGGTGGACCGGTGCACAACAGCCACCCCACCACAGAGGCAGCACAGGAGCAGCCACAGACTGAATTGGATGTGGAACTGATCTCGCTGAATGAAGAACCTATCACTACGGCGTCTCCAGTCTCCCACCCACCCTCTCCTCCCTCCCCCTCCCCCCCTCCTTCCCCTCCTCCCCCGACCTTTCCCCCTCTTCCCCCATCCCCTCCTTCTTCTCCCCCTCCTCTCCTCCCCTTCTCCCCAATCCACCTCCACACCTTTCGCCTGTGATCCAGGTCCAGGATAGGACACCACTCCAGCAGAGACCGGCAGGCTCCCCAACCTGAAACGGACAGACATAGAGGAGATCAGCACTGCTACACTGAACTCGTTGCTGCAGTCAGAACTGACCTCTCTACCCAGGGCCAAGGTACAGAGCACACTCTCTTTTGCCCCGCCCACAACAGCACCTGTCTCAGTGGCCCCGGAGAACAGGCCCCTCAGACACGAGCAGACCAAACTGAAAAGGTCTGTCTGGTCACTGGAGGCAACAACACAATGGCTCATTATGGGGGATTCTAACCTGTGTCGAATGCCATCCTTTGCCCTAATGAACCTGCAGATTGACAGCTTCCCAGGGGCCACCTTCGCTCACATGGAGGCTCTTTTGGCCAAAACGCCTGTCTCCATGAGGGTGGAAAAACAATTCTCTCCCTGGGTATTAACAGTAGGGCCCAGAACCCGGAGACTGTGGTCTTCCCACAGCTGAGAAAGGCTGTGAAAATGGCTGAAGTAGCCTTCCCCAGGTCACGGATCCTGGTGCCCCTTATTAACTTTTCCAGGTCTCTCCCACCCACTGAACAGGCCAACCTGAGGCTCCTCAATGAGCACATCCTGGCCAACTATGACTCCATCCCACAGCTGTCCAGAAACAGCTACGGTGGACAGGGACATGATCCACTGGTCGAATCAGACCGGGGAGCACATGCTGCGACACTGGGTCCAGCATTTAAACATGTGAACCCTGTAAGTATAGAAAAAGAAACAGGGTTAAAAACTGTAATTAATCTCTGTGAATCTTTCAAACTTACAGCAGCACAGACCATGCTCTTGAACAGGGGGTTAACCTTTATTCCATCCCAACTTAGACAGAATCATAAGGAACAAAAAGATCAGGTTAGGATGGATCTACAGGGTTATCACAGGAAATTGAAACTGTCTGTGTACTATGAGGGAAAACCTGACTCGAGGCAATTTACCTTTTATTCCAAAGTCCACCTGGCTCCCTGCTGCCACACAGCTCCCACCTGAAGTTACCAAATTAACTCAATTAGACCTAGAACATTTCCAGCAAAACCACAGAATAGGCTGGACCAAAACTAATCTGACCAAGTATGAAATTGAGGCACTTCATCAACTGAGCAATAATAATGAGATTGTCATTAAACCGGCAGATAAAGGGAGCTCGGTTGTCCTCATGGACAGAAAGGATTACCTCTGGGAGGGATATAGGCAGCTCAATGATGCCAATTATTATATTAAATTAAATAAACCTATATATAAAGATACAATACCTCTTGTAGACAAGATTTTATTATCATTATATAATAAAAAATTCATAAATTTGAAGCAAAAAACCTACCTCCAGGGTGATAAAGAGCCCAGACTGCGCCGATTTTACATGCTGCCAAAGATCCACAAAAGCAAAGAGTCCTGGAGCCTCCCATATTGCATCCCTCCAGGCCGCCCTATAGTCTCTGACTGTGAGAGTGAAACCTACTACACAGCAGAGTTTATAGACTTTTATTTAAAGCCCCTTTCAATGTTACACCAGAGCTACATCAAGGATACATATGACTTTGTTGAGAAGATTAAAAGTATCACTTTACCATCCTCATCATTTCTATTTTCCCTTGATGTAGACAGCCTTTATACCAACATCCAGACACCTGAGGGCCTATTAGCGGTTAGACACGCCCTCCAAAAATATCCCAACAGCAAAAGGCCAGACAAAGAAATTTTACAATTATTGGAAATTAATTTGACTAAAAATGATTTTGAATTTGATGGCCAATACTTCCTCCAGGTTAAAGGCACGGCTATGGGGAAGCGTTTTGCACCCTCATATGCCAACATATTTATGGCTGAGTGGGAAGACAGCGCCCTGGCGTCCTGCCAGAAGAGGCCGCTATACTATTATCGTTATCTCGACGACATTTGGGGTGTTTGGCAGCATTCTAAGGAGGACTTTGAGCACTTTATACACACCTTAAACGGTCACAGGCAGTCCATCAGGGTCAAATCCACCATCAGCCCGGACTCCATTGATTTCCTAGACACGACCACGTTTAAGGGGACGGATTTCCCAGTGACACATAAGCTGGAGGTGAAGGTTTTCTTTAAAGAGACAGACACACATGCGCTGTTATACAGATCCAGCTACCACCCAAAACACACCTTTGCAGGACTGGTTAAGTCCCAATTGTTAAGATTTAGGAGAATCTGCACTAGAGCAGAAGATTTCAAAATTGCAGTTAAAACTTTATTCTCATCACTGCTCAACAGGGGGTACACATACACAATGCTACGTCACTCTTTGAAAACCTTCGCCCTAGTAAAGCCTATTTGTTTGGACCCAATTCTCCCCATTATAACCACATACTCAATTGGCAATGTAAAACTTATTAAACAACTAAAAAAGAATTTCATTTCGGCAGGGGGCAACCAAATTTTCCTGAAAGATTACAGATTGATTGCGGCTTTTAGGAAGAATAAAAATCTGGGAGACATTTTGGTTAGAGCCAAATTGAGACCATTAAAGGAATCAAAAACCAGGTCCAAGGCTGATTTCTATAGGAATTATAAAATGGTGCAAAATCAAAAGTCTAAAGAGGTATTCACAACACAAAAGAACACCACTGTGCACACCAAAAATATTGTTTATCTAATTAGATGTTTAAAGTGCACCAAACAATATGTAGGCCAGTCGGGCAACACTATTCTTATCAGATTTACCCAACACAGATACAATATTATAAGACAGAAAAACACAGACATTCCTTGGTTCAACATTTTATTGAGCATGGTTGGTCCAGCCTCAGGGCCACCATCCTTGAGTCTGACCCAGCCTGGACGGTGCAGCAACGCACCAGGAGGGAGAAGGTTTGGATCTCCAGGCTGGGCACCCACCTCCCCTTGGGCCTAAATGAGAGATAGAGTGGAGTGGGATTAGCTGAAGGTCCAAGGTTTGTGCATTTAATTCTGCTGCCTTCGGCAGCAGAATTCAATTTTTTCTTCCCTATCCGGCCCGTACCTGGACTGAAACTTCCCCTCCTCTCCTTCTCTCCCCAGATAGGCCAGTATTTAGACAACCCACAGATAATTGGACACATTGAACACACGACAGGGAATTAAAACTTAAATACATCATTTTAGACATTATAATTAAATCAATTAGGTCTACATATCCCTCAATTGCAACCACAATCTCTCCTATTGCATAAGAAATTGTATATAGGATGACATTGGACAGGCTAACACATGGCCATAAATGACATTTTTTTTCATGTTTTATGTCTTTTAAGTTCATTATAGTTTTTGGGTGACTCAGTCATTATTCCTCTATTGAGTGACCTTTCAGTTTTTCGCTTTATAATCTGCAAGTACACAGAATTTTGCATGGATTGGTTTTCATGGCGGCAGATATGTGTGTGAGGGACAGAGTGGGTTTTGGTTCTGGCCCCAACATTTGCACACCAATGCTGCCATCTACTGGACAAAGAATGAAACTGTTCTCATTGAGTTCACAACTGAATTTAAAAGCATTTTGTTCTGTTTTACACATATGTATATTTATAGATGGATATATATACAAATGTTGATATGGTTATATATACTATGTTTTACCTACTGTTATGTGATGGTGATTTTAATACTCACACATTGTTTCTTAAGTTTATTTTAATAATGGAAGTAAAGGCTCCCATAGCATCCGGTTTTCCCACCTACCTCCAAAAACCTCTCTAGCGGGCATGCAGTTGGTTCCCTGACCTAATCCCAACCATTTATCTATGGGGATATGTTTGAGGGCTTTATGCCTAATCTCAACCATCTCACTGTGGGTACTTTTATTCAGGGCTTATTGCCTAAACATAACCAGTATACTCCTGGACTTTGTCAGGTGAACCCCTGCCCAAATTCTTAAGCCCTTACCTCAACCATTTAGGGAGAGGGCCTCATTCTGGGGATCTGGCCTAAACACAACCACCTTGTTTGTGGTATGTATGCAAATCTTCTTGCATACCCCTTAAAAATTAAATATAATTATTGAGGTCATTATTTGGACACTAACCTTCCGTAATTTTAACATAACTAAAAAGCTAAATTCAATTTGAGTTGTCTTTTTCTAAAAGAAAAATTTGGATATAATTCAAGTATTATTTTATGTCACTAATTGGTCAAATTGTACTTTAAAAATGAAATTACTCCCCAGACCCAAACAGGCGGATTCGCTTTAAAAATTTGAATCAAATCAACAATTTCTCCTACACACACACACAATGACATTGCTTGGAGCGATGTCATTGGCCCAGAGAGTCACATGCTTGGTACCTGGGACCGGATGTTTTCTTCCGTTGGCTAGCTGTGTAGAAGCCCGGGCCTTTTTCATTCCGCCTTGACAGTCTGTGTGAGAGATACAGCATTTTGAAAAGTTTAACTTCTTGAGCTTGAGAAAGGTATAACTGTATACCGAAACGCGTCGCTCAATAAAAATAAAATATTTTCGTTTTTTCACCATCACGTCTCCACATTTTTGTGAGATAGTTTTCATTTAAAAACAGTTATTTTTTATCACCTGGTTTCCTCTCCGCGGAGAATGGCGAGCCAAGACTGGGACACGGGATGGCAGACGGTGAGTTATAAAAGGGGAAGAAAGAAGAATAAAACACAGAACCCCCCGTCCAGATATAACTCCACTTACCGACACCGCCAGTCTTCTCACAACCAGCCCACGTACGCTGACGCGGCACGGGGGAACCAGCGCGGCAACTCCCGCCACTTCCAAAACGGCACCGGGAGGGCCAACTACAACAGGTATAACGGTAAGAATAATGCCGAATACCAGAACAATTTTAATAACGCTCACCAGAACAAGGGCTGGAACGAAAGTCACCCACAGAGTCACCAACCTCAAAAAAATGGGTCCAGCCGCCGCGGAGCTCCGTGGCGCGGCAGGCAGCGCCCGCAGCGGCAGCAGCAGCGGCAGCAGCAGCGGCAGCAGCGGCAACAGCAGCAGCAGCGGCAGCGCCCACAACAGGACCAGCAACAGAACCAGCAAACCCGGAGCTGGGGGGACGGGAACCACCGTGGAGGGAGGTTTGTCCGACCCCATACAAATGAACAACAAACAGACAATGCTAATGATCCAGACTTTATCATTAGAACAAGAGTGATACATAGAATCATAAAAGCTGCACATCATTTGAACAATGTATCCTCCACTGAGACACCGCCGGCTATTGCCAGGATGACTCAGAACCTTATTGACGCCATAAAACCGGCAGACCCTAACCCCACAACACTCAGCATCATTGAGGGTAATGCTAGAAATTGGGAGTTTACAACCCTGCTTACCCTGAGGGACCATTATAAAGACAGCATTGAGAATAACTTCCAAATTCTGCAGCAGCTCAGCATTGGTGATTGGAGGAGGAATTTTAAGATAGCAGCAGCCTGGTCCCGCAGCCATTTTGGCAGAAAGCTCTCACAGGAGATGTTGGACAATGTTTATGCCAAAATAGTTGCTGTCACACAACACAACTCACACCCACCTCAGCAGGAAGGAGACCGGTCCCAAACCACGCCAGCTGCAGGTGGAGCAGCAACCGCTGGGGCCCCTCCACATTCTCTCGCCCCTCCTCCCCTCCTCCTCCTCCCCCTCCTCCTCCTCCTCCTCCTCCTCCATCCACAGCTCCAGTGGCTCGACCTGCACGGAGGAGATTCCTGAGTGCACCCATGACAGAGATGTTGCAACAGAATCCTCCCATCCCTCCACTTCAGCCACAGCCAGGAGTCCCGCAGAGAATCACCCAGTGGGAGGCACTGAGAGCGGATTCTACACGGAGGACAGCGGAGGCCCAGACTACCCCCGGTGGACCGGTGCACAACAGCCACCCCACCACAGAGGCAGCACAGGAGCAGCCACAGACTCAATTGGATGTGGAACTGATCTCGCTGAATGAAGAACCTATCACTACGGCGTCTCCAGTCTCCCACCCACCCTCTCCTCCCTCCCCCTCCCCCTCCTTCCCCCCTCCCCCCGACCTTTCCCCCTCTTCCCCCATCCCCTCCTTCTTCTCCCCCTCCTCTCCTCCCCTTCTCCCCAATCCACCTCCACACCTTTCGCCTGTGATCCAGGTCCAGGATAGGACACCACTCCAGCAGAGACCGGCACGCAGGCTCCCCAACCTGAAACGGACAGACATAGAGGAGATCAGCACTGCTACACTGAACTCGTTGCTGCAGTCAGAACTGACCTCTCTACCCAGGGCCAAGGTACAGAGCACACTCTCTTTTGCCCCGCCCACAACAGCACCTGTCTCAGTGGCCCCGGAGAACAGGCCCCTCAGACACGAGCAGACCAAACTGAAAAGGTCTGTCTGGTCACTGGAGGCAACAACACAATGGCTCATTATGGGGGATTCTAACCTGTGCAGAATGCCATCCTTTGCCCTAATGAACCTGCAGATTGACAGCTTCCCAGGGGCCACCTTCGCTCACATGGAGGCTCTTTTGGCCAAAACGCCTGTCTCCATGAGGGTGGAAAAAACAATTCTCCCTGGGTATTAACAGTAGGGCCCAGAACCCGGAGACTGTGGTCTTCCCACAGCTGAGAAAGGCTGTGAAAATGGCTGAAGTAGCCTTCCCCAGGTCACGGATCCTGGTGCCCCTTATTAACTTTTCCAGGTCTCCCACCCACTGAACAGGCCAACCTGAGGCTCCTCAATGAGCACATCCTGGCCAACTATGACTCCATCCCACAGCTGTCCAGAAACAGCTTTACGGTGGACAGGGACATGATCCACTGGTCGAATCAGACCGGGAGCACATGCTGCGACACTGGGTCCAGCATTTAAACATGTGAACCCTGTAAGTATAGAAAAAGAAACAGGGTTAAAAACTGTAATTAATCTCTGTGAATCTTTCAAACTTACAGCAGCACAGACCATGCTCTTGAACAGGGGGTTAACCTTTATTCCATCCCAACTTAGACAGAATCATAAGGAACAAAAAGATCAGGTTAGGATGGATCTACAGGGTTATCACAGGAAATTGAAACTGTCTGTGTACTATGAGGGAAAACCTGACTCGAGGCAATTACCTTTTATTCCAAAGTCCACCTGGCTCCCTGCTGCCACACAGCTCCCACCTGAAGTTACCAAATTAACTCAATTAGACCTAGAACATTTCCAGCAAAACCACAGAATAGGCTGGACCAAAACTAATCTGACCAAGTATGAAATTGAGGCACTTCATCAACTGAGCAATAATAATGAGATTGTCATTAGCAGATAAAGGGAGCTCGGTTGTCCTCATGGACAGAAAGGATTACCTCTGGGAGGGATATAGGCAGCTCAATGATGCCAATTATTATATCAAATTAAATAAACCCATATATAAAGGATACAATACCTCTTGTAGAAAAGATTTTATTATCATTATATAATAAAAAATTCATCAATTTGAAGCAAAAAACCTTACCTCCAGGGGGATAAAAACCCAGACTGCGCCGATTTTACATGCTGCCAAAATCCACAAAAGCAGGGAGTCCTGGAGCCTCCCATACTGCATCCTCCAGGCCGCCCTATAGTCTCTGACTGTGAGAGTGAAACCTACTACACAGCAGAGTTTATAGATTTTTATTTAAAGCCCCTTTCAATGTTGCACCAGAGCTACATCAAGGATACATATGATTTTGTTGAGAAGATTAAAAGTATTACTTTACCATCCTCATCATTTCTATTTTCCCTTGATGTAGACAGCCTTTACACCAACATCCAGACCCCTGAGGGCCAATCAGCGGTCAGACACGCCCTCCTAAAACACCCCAACAGCAAAAGACCGGACCAAGAAGTTCTATTCTACTATTAGAAATGAATTTAACTAAAAATGATTTTGAATTTGATGGCCAGTATTTCCTGCAGTTGAAAGGCACGGCGATGGGGAAGCGGTTTGCACCCTCATATGCCAACATATTCATGGCCGAGTGGGAGGACAGCGCCCTGGCGTCCTGCCAGAAGAGGCCGCTGCACTACTATCGTTATTTAGACGACATCTGGGGAGTTTGGCAGCATTCAAAGGAGGACTTTGAACACTTTATACACACCTTAAACGGTCACAGGCAGTCCATCAGGGTCAAATCCACCATCAGTCCGGACTCCATTGATTTTTTTGGACACGACCACGTTTAAGGGGACAGATTTCCCCGTTAGACACAGGCTAGAGGTGAAGGTCTTCTTTAAAGAGACAGACACGCATGCGCTGTTGTACAGGTCCAGCTACCACCCGAAACACACCTTTGCAGGACTGGTTAAAGTCTCAATTATTGAGATTTAAGAGAATCTGCACCAGAGCAGAAGATTTTAAAACTGCAGTTAAGATTTTATTTTCATCACTGCTCAACAGGGGGTACACATACACCATGCTGCGTCGGTCTCTGAGAACCTTCACCCTAGTGAACCCTGTCTGTCTGGACCCGATCCTCCCTATCATCACCACCTACTCAATTGGCAATGTTAAACTCATTAAACAACTTAAAAAAGAATTTCATTTCGGCAGGGGGGAATAAAATTTTCATAAAAGATCACAGATTAATTGCGGCCTTTAGAAAGAACAAAGATCTGGGAGACATTCTGGTCAGAGCCAAATTGAGACCAGTAAAAGAACCAAAGACCAGGTCCAAATCAGATTTCTTCAGAAGTTATAAAATGATACAGAATCAGACTTCTAAGGAGGTATTTCACAACACAAAAAACACCACTGTACATAAAAATGTGGTTTATCTAATCAGATGTTTAAAGTGCACCAAGCAACATGTGGGCCAGACGGGTATCACCATCCTCACCAGGTTTACCCAGCACAGATATAATATTAATAGACAGAAGAATATAGATATTCCCCTAGTTCAGCACTTTATTGAACATGGTTGGTCCAGCCTCAGGGCCACCATCCTGGAGTCTGACCCAGCCTGGACGGTGCAGCAACGCACCAGGAGGGAGAAGGTCTGGATCTCCAGGCTGGGCACTCACCTCCCTAGGGGCCTGAACGAGAGATGAGGTAGTTGGGAATTAGCCTAGATCCAAGGTTTGTGCATTTAATTCTGCTGCCTTCGGCAGCAGAATTCAATTTCTTCTTCCCTAACCCTACGCGTGGGGAGACTAATGGGATTCGACCTCACCTAACCCTAACCCTAACCCCTAACCCCTAAAATTCAAAAGAGCAATTAGTTTTTTTCTTTATTGCAACCAAAAAACCTAACAGGGAAACGTTAAAAACTCGATACCCTTTAAAAATTATCCCAAACAAACCAAAAACTTATCCCTTTATTCTACCTAAAAAACACCAAAATTAGGACCTAAATCTATGGAACCTAAAATACTTACCTTATTAACTTATAACCTTGAAAACATAATTCTAACCTTAAGAACTCTACTTCCAAAGCACAGGATCAGTTTTTGTTTAACAAATGTAAACCATTGATTCTCCGACTCCCCCTCCCTTGGGGGAAGGTGAACAAGAAATGGTTCAATTTTTACTATGCAACCCCCTCCTTTTCACCCTATTTTCCCCTTTTCTTATTCTTTTTACTAGGGAAATAACATAGACATATCTATAAATAATAATATAAAAAAATATATCAGATACCTCGAGTAGACTATTAGAAAAACTTACCTTTAACATGATAACAATTTACTTACCTTTTCTTTAAAATAATTGCAATCTCCTTATCCACCTAGAAAAGAATTCATATAAGAGAAAATAATGCATAAACCTGCCTAACAGACTGAAGAAAACTTACCTGACCGAAAAAAAACTTACCTGATTCAGAAACCTGAAAATATAACACAAACTTATAAGTAAACTCAAAACCACCAGATCTTTAGTTAATATATATTAAAAGAAACCACAAGATAAGGTAGAGGACATTGTTGGAATTGTAAGTCTATACTGACGTGCGTCAGCCCGTGCATCTACCTTTGATCCCCTATCGAACTGCCCAGTCGTCGGACGACGCAGAGGAAATCATCGTAATTACTAACCCTTACCCTTAAAAAAAGAAATCAATGAGATTGGCGACTTCACTACAGGGTTGAACCCACCTGGAAAACATTCATAGTTAACACAAACCAACACGTGTTACAAACCAACCGTTCAGAAAAATCAAAACCAAAAACAAAGGATACAAAACTTACCCTTAACAAGTTACTATACAGAATACCTAAAACACTGTCAGTCCTGCTGCGGTGAGGTGTCCATCTTTATCTCTACAGTCTTAAACAAAAAGAGGCAAAATGGTAGAGGACATTAGGAATTGTAAGTTTATACTGACGAGCGCTGGCCCGTGCATTTGCCTTTGATCCCCTATCAAACTGCCCAGTCGTCGGACGAAGCAGGGGGGATCATCGAGAGAATTTTCTCTAATCCTAACCCTACAAAAAGCATCACCTATGGTGCTCTTGCTCCCCTTGCTACTGGCAGCGCCACATATGCTGCTGTCCCTCTGGTGGCAGCAGAGGGCAACTGCACCCCTGCAGGACTTTGAAATATTTTGTGATTTTCTGCTACAAAGGGGAGCATATATGTAACGGGGTGTCTCTTTCGCTCTGTGTGTCTGTCTGTCTGTCTGTCTGTCTGTGTGTGTGTGTGTGTGTGTGTGTGTGTGTGTGTGTGTGTGTCTGTGTCTGTATCTGTTATACACACACTATAGACAGTAACAGTATAGACCGGGTGAGGAAATATACTGAATATAATAGTGCAATAGTGTAACAGTGAGATTCACCTCAGTCTTTTATCTGTCTCCGTGCAGGCTTGCAGCCAGCTGGACCTCTGAGGCTCTCCACCTGACTGGGCCTGCTTGAGCCTCACTGGGATTCACAGATTGATAGCTTTGATTCCCTACATCTTCACTATTCCCACAGCAAACCATGGGACAGAAGAATGGAGGAGGGAACCTTAAAAAAAAAAAGAAAAAGTGGAATGTGTTAGAATTCAGTATGGCCTTCTTTTGTTAGGGTTTATTACTCTAAACATTGGTGCTTCATTAGTGCTGAACATATGTATAAAACCAGACAAGAAATGAGTAAGTGCTAATACAACAATGTTACATGAACAATAACTAACAGCTAATAAAGTCAAGAGAGCCACAGCCTTGATGGGAGCTCTGTTACATGGTATGCTGTGGCATTGCTCAGGCAACAGTGCCACAGTGGGGCGAAATATTCACCAACATGCAACACGCTCTGGTTGATAATAATGTTCACTTTGTTAACATGATTGCTGCAAACATTAAGCAAACAGATGGACTGGAGTGTTTTTTCTGCCACAGCTTTGATTAAACACATTCAAATACAACTATACACCAATGTAAACACATACTTTTCTCAAAATAAGTATCTACAGACAATAACATGACTTTGACCTAATAATAATAATAATAATGGGCATTACCTATGCAGAGGGGGATGAGAGCCGTGATGTGGGTGGAGAGCTACAGACCTAAGCAAGCTCAGCTCAGCTTTGAAAAGCCTTCAGTATCCGCACTCTGAGTCTAGACAGGGCATAGTGTAGTAATGCAACTAGCTACCAATCTGATTTTAGTACTACGTTTATATGGGCACATTAAAACATTCACAAAGAGAGTTACAAAACAAGGCTTGTCAGTGCAATGCTCAATTTCCGGGGGCTCAATGCAGAGTTTCAGGGCCTTCTTCCAACGAACAAGGGCCAACTACAAATAAGAGTGTTTTTTAAAGTGTCTAAATCCTTAAGGCCATATGCAATGGGAGGAAAAATCACAACTGCAAGCCTCCAGCATGCAATAAGAAAAACCAGGCCTTTAACAAGACATCCTTGACACTGAACAAGCCTCTGCGAGCAAAATGCAATGCGTTGTAAATGATCTGCACATACTACACACCCCACAATTCCACAGAAAGTGCTGGCTAAAAATGTACAGTTTGCCTTGAATTGTCACTTACGTGTCATTTCTCCACACTGCAAAAGCTGTGTCAGAAACATTACCAATATTAATCACATGTGCTTGTTTAGAAAAAAAAAACGAATCCATCCCTGCACACAAAATGAGCACTCACACAAAATGCGTTATGTTATGTTTGCTTGCGGTCCATCATGCGCTGTCTATTTCGCTTGAATGCATCGAAAGTCCTTGATGGCAGTTTTCTTTTACGGCATTCTTGCACGTATCCCTGGTAAGCCACCTTGTGTGTAACCCCGGACTGTTGTCAAATCATGCGCTGTTCGTCCGCGCTCCACTTCCGCCCAGAGTTGGCAGGCAAGCACATGGCTGCTGACACCACAGGGGGGCTGAGCTCGTCCTGGTCTTCCACAGCTTGGACGTCTTCCAGGGGCTGGACTACGTCGTCCGACTCGCTGGGTGGCGGTCGCAGGGATGGGATGGCGGCAGCTTGATTCTGCAACTTATACAAATAGAATAATGATGATAATTAAGTGCAAAAGCCATTGTTATTGTGGCAGTAGTAATTGGAAAAGCTTAAAAAACACAAAGACAGAGAGTGCTTGGGAAAAAGCAACAACTAAAAAAACAAAACCGAAAAAAAAAACATGAACATGTCAAAACCAACCTTGTAGGGGACGGTCGGATGCAGCCTCCAAATCCGCACATTCTTCACTTTGTCCAGGGTGAATTTCCCCTGGATCAGCAGCTGCTGCAGTCTGGCCTGCGACACCCCCCCCAGGCCCATTTCGTGACAAAGAGTTTTCAGGTGCACGTAGTCAATGTAGGCTCCATTCTGGATGAAGGCCACGCAGGAAATGAAGGTTAGCGTGTTTAGAAGCAAACCTCCCTTCATCTCCTTTGGGAGCCTCTGTAAGGCAGTTGCCATCCAGGGCATGCCGTGCTCTCTGTACACCTCCAGGTGTTTGCTGAAGCAGAGGGAGCGCCGCTCGACCTCGGAAATGACTTGGAGAGTCTTGGAGGCTACGTCAGACATTTGCAGGACGGATTGCTCCCCGTGGCTGATCTGTGCCCAGTCCTTGAAATTCCACCAGATCCTCCGGGTACTCCGGAGGTCTGTGAACTTAAAGGCCGGGAAGAAGACGATGCGCTCCGCCGTGAAGCCTTGAACCAGGCATTCCTCCACGTCCTGGCCCGCGTCTCTCACCAGGGTGCGCGCTCTGCCAAATGTGTGAGGAACGGGGAAGCTTTGTTTTGGCCAGGCAAGTTTCTTCACCAGTCAGCCTGCCAGGGGGTGTGTCCGACTTGAGGGCCGTAAAGGGTAGCTGGTTGTTGCGTTTGTAAAGGTCCCCTAGTAGCACCCTTATCAGCGCGGCGCCGAGCACGGCCGGCCCAGCTTCCAAACACTGACAGAGCGGCCACAGCCTTTCGATGCGCGTTTCTTGGAGTGGGTCCCTGGTCCAGTGATGGAGGGGTGGTGGCGCTTCTTCCAGGCTGGCGCTGTTGTGGGGTGCCAGCCCGATGAAACCCCTCTCGTGTGTAACGCTCCGTTCCATCACCGTGCTTGTTCCCAGGCTGGCATTGAGATGGGTGTCAAGTGGTGAGAGCGGATGGCCAAAGAAAATCTCTTCCAGAGCCAGCTCCGCCTGGAAGGACTTCCAGGAGGGGTCGAATCTTCCCACGCCCTCGCTGTCTCGAAAGGCCTCTCCCAGGACGCCGGACAGGTGGCTGACTACGCCGCGCAATGTGGACAGCAGACCGCGGCCATCCTCTCTGTCCCGGAAGGGCACCAGTAGCGCGTGGTCCTGGAAGAGCTTTAGCAGAGCAGGCAGGTCAAAAAAGTCTTCAGGGTCAAAGTGAAAGGGAACGTCGTTGCCCTCAAACCGCACCACCTGCTTTGCATCCCACCTGACCCACCAGACAGCCTCAAGACAGACTGCTGGTAGTGAGTGGGAAGCGTCTTGAAGTTCGGGTGGCTCAAGCCGCAAGTGACCAGCACTCCGCTGACCGGATGTTTGTAAGGCTGGTTGTAATGGACGTGCGGGGCGTCCGCGTACATCTGCAGGAAGGTTACCCTGCCCGTCTTTGACAGCACGCTCGCAATGGCCTGGCCCACGTCCATACTCTGGGTGTTTAAGTTGGACTGG
>JAEKDQ010000537.1:5000-14000 GCA_026937815.1 Etheostoma perlongum
CGTCTAGGGTACAGACAAAATACCCGGATATCTAGGGTGCAGACCATGGACCCGGAAGTCTAGGGTACAGACCATAGACCCTGAAGTCTAGGGTACAGACCATGGACCCTAAATTTTAGGGGGAAAACCATGGACCCTGAAGTCTAGGGTACAGATCATGGACCCTGAAGTCTAAGGTACAGACCATGGACCCGGAAGTCTAGGGTACAGACCAGAGACCCTGAAGTCTAGGGTACAGACCATAGATATAAACCCTAATATCTAGGGTACAGACCAGAGCCCCTGAAGTATAGGGTACAGACCAGAGCCCCTGAATTCTAGGGTACAGACCATAGACCCTGAAGTCTAGGATACAGACCATAGATATAAACCCTAATATCTAGGGTATAAATAATATAATCTCATAATACCCCCCCCCGTGCAGGTGGAGATGCTGGAGAGGAAGTACGGCGGGCCCTTTGTGTCACGGCGGGCGGCGAGGACCATCCAGACCGCGTTCCGGCAGTACCGCATGAACAAGAACTTTGAGAGACTCCGCAGCTCAGCCTCGGAGAGCAGGATGACCCGGCGCATCATCCTGTCCAACATGAGGATGCAGGTACACACACACAGACACACACACACAGACACACACACACAGACACACACACACATACACACACACACATACACACACACAGACACACACACAGACAGTGGTAGATAACAATGACTGTGTGTGTCTGTTTGTGTGTGTGTGCGTGTGTGTGTCTGTGTCTGTGTGTGTGTGTTTGTGTGTGTGTGTGCGTGTGTGTGTCTCTGTGTGTCTGTCTGTGTGTGTGTGTGTGTGTGTGTGTGTGTGTGTAGTACTCCTTTGATGAGCGGCATCCCCAGGGTCAGAGTGCAGGATGTCCTCCGGGCGGAGACACCGCGGCGGACATGGACGACTCCTTCTCCAAGCAGGTCATATTAGTCAGCATTTTAATGTTTCTCTTTGTTTTTCTGTTCTTTATTTTCAATATACAGCATATGTATATATGTATATATATATATATATATATATATAGTGAGGAAAATAAGTATTTGAACACGCTGCTATTTTGCAAGTTCTCCCACTTAGAAATCATGGAGGGGTCTGAAATTGTCATCGTAGGTCCATGTCCACTGTGAGAGACATAATCTAAAAAAACATCCAGAAATCACAATGTATGATTTTTTAACTATTTATTTGTATGATACAGCTGCAAATAAGTATTTGAACACCTGTCTATCAGCTAGAATTCTGACCCTCAAAGACCTGTTAGTCTGCCTTCAAAATGTCCACCTCCACTCCATTTATTATCCTAAATTAGATGCACCTGTTTGAGGTCGTTAGCTGCATAAAGAGACCTGTCCACCCCATACAATCAGTAAGAATCCAACTACTAACATGGCCAAGACCAAAGAGCTGTCCAAAGACACTAGAGACAAAATTGTACACCTCCAAGGCTGGAAAGGGCTACGGGGACAGGTCCAAGCAGCTTGATGAAGAAAGGTCCACTGTTGGAGCAATCATTAGAAAATGGAAGAAGCTAAACATGACTGTCAATCTCCCTCGGACTGGGGCTCCATGCAAGATCTCACCTCGTGGGGTCTCAATGATCCTAAGAAAGGTGAGAAATCAGCCCAGAACTACACGGGAGGAGCTGGTCAATGACCTGAAAAGAGCTGGGACCACCGTTTCCAAGGTTACTGTTGGTAATACACTAAGACGTCATGGTTTGAAATCATGCATGGCACGGAAGGTTCCCCTGCTTAAACCAGCACATGTCAAGGCCCGTCTTAAGTTTGCCAATGACCATTTGGATGATCCAGAGGAGTCATGGGAGAAAGTCATGTGGTCAGATGAGACCAAAATAAAACTTTTTGGTCATAATTCCACTAACCGTGTTTGGAGGAAGAAGAATGATGAGGACCATCCCAAGACCACCATCCCTACTGTGAAGCATGGGGGGGTAGCATCATGCTTTGGGGGTGTTTTTCTGCACATGGGACAGGGCGACTGCACTGTATTAAGGAGAGGAGGACCGGGGCCATGTATTGGGAGATTTTGGGGAACAACCTCCTTCCCTCAGTTAGAGCATTGAAGATGGGTCAAGGCTGGGTCTTCCAACATGACAATGACCCGAAGCACACAGCCAGGAGAACCAAGGGGGGGCTCTGGAAGAAGCAGATCAAGGTTCTGGGGGGGCCTAGCCAGTCTCCAGACCTAAACCCAATAGAGAATCTTTGGAGGGAGCTCAAACTCCGTGTTTCTCAGCGACAGCCCAGAAACCTGACTGATCTAGAGAAGATCTGTGTGGAGGAGTGGGCCAAAATCCCTTCTGCAGTGTGTCAAACCTGGTGAAGAACTACAGGAAACGTTTGACCTCTGGAACTGAAAACAAAGGCTACTGGACCAAATATTAACATTGATCTTCTCAGGTGTTCAAATACTTATTTTCCTCACTGTATGTATGTGTGTATATACATACTGTATACTATGTGTATATATATGTGTGTATATATGTACTGTATACTATGTGTATATATATATGTGTGTATATATATACTGTATACTATGTGTATATATATGTGTGTATATATGTACTGTATACTATGTGTATATATATGTGTGTATATATGTACTGTATACTATGTGTATATATATGTGTGTGTATATATGTACTGTATACTATGTGTATATATATGTGTGTGTATATATGTACTGTATACTATGTGTATATATATGTGTGTATATATGTACTGTATACTGTGTATATATATGTGTGTATATATATACTGTATACTATGTGTATATATATGTGTGTATATATATACTGTATAGTATGTGTATATATATGTGTGTATATATATATACTGTATACTATGTGTATATATATGTGTGTATGTATGTACTGTATACTATGTGTATATATATGTGTGTGTATATATGTACTGTATACTATGTGTATATATATGTGTGTATATATGTACTGTATACTGTGTATATATGTGTGTATATATATACTGTATACTATGTGTATATATATGTGTGTATATATGTACTGTATACTATGTGTATATATATATGTGTGTGTATATATGTACTGTATACTATGTGTATATATATGTGTGTGTATATATGTACTGTATACTATGTGTATATATATGTGTGTATATATATACTGTATACTATGTGTATATATATGTGTGTATATATATACTGTATAGTATGTGTATATATATGTGTGTATATATATATACTGTATACTATGTGTATATATATGTGTGTATGTATGTACTGTATACTATGTGTATATATATGTGTGTGTATATATGTACTGTATACTATGTGTATATATATGTGTGTATATATGTACTGTATACTGTGTATATATGTGTGTATATATATACTGTATACTATGTGTATATATATGTGTGTATATATGTACTGTATACTATGTGTATATATATGTGTGTATATATGTACTGTATACTGTGTATATATGTGTGTATATATGTACTGTATACTATGTGATATATATATGTGTGTATATATGTACTGTATACTATGTGTATATATATGTGTGTATATATGTACTGTATACTATGTGTATATATATGTGTGTATATATGTACTGTATACTATGTGTATATATATGTGTGTATATATGTACTGTATACTATGTGTATATATATGTGTGTATATATATACTGTATACTATGTGTATATATATGTGTGTATATATATACTGTATAGTATGTGTATATATATGTGTGTATATATATATACTGTATACTATGTGTATATATATGTGTGTATGTATGTACTGTATACTATGTGTATATATATGTGTGTGTATATATGTACTGTATACTATGTGTATATATATGTGTGTATATATGTACTGTATACTGTGTATATATGTGTGTATATATATACTGTATACTATGTGTATATATATGTGTGTATATATGTACTGTATACTATGTGTATATATATGTGTGTATATATGTACTGTATACTGTGTATATATGTGTGTATATATGTACTGTATACTATGTGTATATATATGTGTGTATATATGTACTGTATACTATGTGTATATATATGTGTGTATATATGTACTGTATACTATGTGTATATATATGTGTGTATATATGTACTGTATACTATGTGTATATATATGTGTGTATATATGTACTGTATACTATGTGTATATATATATGTGTGTATATATATACTGTATACTATGTGTATATATATGTGTGTGTATATTTGTACTGTATACTATGTGTATATATTACTGTATACTGTGTATATATATGTGTGTATATATATACTGTATACTATGTGTATATATATGTGTGTATATATGTACTGTATACTATGTGTATATGTGTAATAACTAAAGCTTGTGGGTGTGCAGGTGAAGTCGTTGGCCGACTCCATCGACGACTCGCTGACGTGCCAGACCGGCCGCGGTGACTCGCAGGACGCCGGCGGAGACGGGGAGGAAGACGAGGAAGACGAGGAGGGCAATGAAGAGGAGGAAGAGGAGGAGGAGGAGGAAGACGAGGAGGAAGATTACAGACAGTGTGCCTGGCGAAACAGCGTGACCCCCCCCCACCGCGGGGGGGCGGGGCGCGGCGGCGTGCACGCCGACAGCACCGCCACGTCCTTCAGCGACGTCACGCTCTACATGGACGACGCCTGCCTCCCGTCCTCTCCGCAGTCCCGCCCGCCGTCCTCTCCGCTGTCCCGCCCCCCCTCCAGCTCCGACACGGAGTACTGGGGGGGGGGAGGCGGGCGAGCCCTGGGGAGGGAGGACAGCCGGGAAACGGAGGGAGGCAGCGGCGCTGCCAGCCGCAGGAGCAGCACGCCGTGCACCGAGTGTCGGGGGGAGTACAGAGGGAGGGCCGGGGGGGGGGGGGGGGGACACCTCCCCGTCCTCACCATCGAACCCCCCAGTGACAGCTCCGTAGACATGAGTGACAGGTAAGGCCCCCGGGGTTCAGCGGTGACGGGATAGACAGGATGTCCCCGAAAATAACGTAAAAAACAGTCAAAAAATGTCCTCATAGATCGATTCTGGAGAAAGTCCTAATCACGATATTATTAGTTTATTTAATATTTATTCATAGTATCAAATCATAACAAGACTTATCTCGAGACACTTAACAGATAGAGCAGGTCCGGACCTCTCTATAATCTACAGATAGAGCAGGTCTAGACCACTCTATAATTTACAGATAGACCAGGTCCAGACCGCTCTATAATTTAAAGATAGAGCAGGTCTAGACCACTCTATAATTTACAGATAGAGCAGGTCTAGACCGCTCTATAATTTACAGATAGAACAGGTCTAGACCTCTCTATAATTTAAAGATAGAGCAGGTCTAGACCGCTCTATAATTTAAAGATAGAGCAGGTCTAGACCGCTCTATAATTTAAAGATAGAGCAGGTCTAGACTGCTCTATAATTTAAAGATAGAGCAGGTCTAGACCGCTCTATAATTTACAGATAGAGCAGGTCTAGACCTCGCTATAATTTACAGATAGAGCAGGTCTATGCCGTTCTTTAACGTGAGCCTTTGTTGTTCAGGTCGGAGCGCGGCTCCATCGGACGGCTGGTGTACGAGCAGGAGGCACCGGGCGGAGACCAGGAGAGGAGGGGGGGGGGAGGTGACGGAGAGAGCGGCGAGGACGAGCGAGGAGGCGGAGGAGGGGGGAGCAGCGAGGGCGACTCCCCGCAGGGAACCATCAAACACAAACCCAACGGCCGCTCGGTCGCCACGGCGCAGGGCCAGACCCGCAGCCCCGCTAGCGCCCCGCTAGCCATGCCGTCGGCACGAGCACTGCCCCCCCACCCCCACCCCCACCCGCCGCCCATCCCCCACCTCCCCACCATCCTCCACCACCACGCACAGTTCAGCACGCCACACGTCCTGCACATGCATCACATGCACGGCGGCGGCGGCGGTGGCCCGTACATCCCGCACCCCCACCACTTCTCCCAGCACCACTATCACCACCTGCACCACCCGCACTACCCCCACGGTTATCCAGAAGCCCCCTCTTCCCTGCTGCCCTCCCCGGTCCCCCCGCTCACGCCGCTGCCTCCGGCGCCGCTCACGCCCTCGCTGCTGTCCTCATCCTCCTCCAACATGGAGGCGCCGCACCACCCGCTGCTGCACCACCACCTGCTGTGCTCCGATGGAGACAACGAGAGCGTCAACTCCACCACCACCAACTCCAACGACGACACCACCGTCAACAACTGCAGCTCCGGGTCCTCGTCCCGGGACAGCCTGCGGGGGGGGGGGGCGGCGCCGCGGGGAAGCAGACCTATCAGAGAGAGAGCCGCCACAGCTGGGACTCCCCCGCCTTCAACAACGACGTGGTGCAGCGCCGGCAGTACCGCATCGGACTCAACCTCTTCAACAAGTACGTCCCCGTCCCCCCGGATCAAATGTCCCTCAACAACATGGATGTTGCAGCTGCATTTCAAACCAATATCTTAACCCTCATGTTGTCTTCATGTTGTCCCCATGTTGTCCCCATGTTGTCCCCATGTTGTCCTCATGTTGCCCTCAAGTTGTCCCCATGTTGTCCTCATGTTGTCCTCATGTTGTCCTCATGTTGCCCTCATGTTGTCCTCATGTTGTCCTCATGTTGCCCCCATGTTGTCCTCATGTTGCCCTCATGTCGTCCCCATGTCGTCCTCATGTTGCCCTCATGTTGTCCTCATGTTGTCTCATGTCCAGCAGTTGCAGTTTAATATAGTTTGTATCTCCATGTGTTAGACTGAGACTTCTGTTTTCTAATGTCCGGGCGTCAGGAAGCCGGAGAAGGGGATCCAGTACCTGATCGAGCGAGGCTTTGTGTCGGACACGCCGGTGGGCATCGCTCGCTTCATCCTGGAGAGGAAAGGCCTGAGCCGCCAGATGATCGGAGAGTTCCTGGGCAGCCGGCAACAGTTCAACAAGGACGTCCTGGAGTGAGTACCACATGCTGGTGTCCATCTTTCTGGGTGTCAAAACGTCCCCTTTGGCATCACTATTTGATGCCCTAAGGTGTTTAGCTGACATGCGGCACAATAACAGGACAGGGACCTGGGTCCTGGGACCTGGGTCCTGGGACCTGGGCCCTGGGTCCTGGGCACTGGGTCTTGGGACCTGTGACCTGGGCCCTGGAACCTGAGACCTGCTATGATAACCATAGCTCTGGACTGATTCTTTTAGACTTTGTGAAATTTGTCCTTGGAGGGAAACAGTCAGCGTCTCCTTCAGGGAGGACACACAAGGAGAGATCCGTCCACCCTGAAGGACATTGTGACACATGCATATTATAGGAGGACATATGAAACCATGCTGATTATAGGAGGACATATCAAATCATGCTGATTGTAGGAGGACATTTGAAATCGTGCTGATTATAGGAGGACATTTGAAATCATGCTGATTATAGGACATATGATTATAGGAGGACATTTGAAATCATTCTGATTATAGGAGGACATTTGAAATCATGCTTATTATAGGAGGACATATGAAATCATGTCCATGTATTCGTCCCAACACTGACCCGTGTCTCTGGTTCTGCAGCTGTGTTTTGGACGAGATGGACTTTTCCGGGATGGACCTGGACGATGCTCTGAGGAAGTTCCAGGCTCAGATTAAAGTCCAGGGTGAAGCTCAGCGGGTGGAGCGGCTAGTGGAGGCCTTCAGGTACTGAGCCCAGCCGCAGGTTTGATTCCCAGAGAGGACGCAGTGACCCTAACATCTGATCTAGCAGCTGAAACAGCATGGGAAACCTTCTGAAACCTGTGTGTGTGTGTGTGGGGGGGTGTGTGTGTGTGTGTGTGTGTGCATGTGTCTGTGTGTGTCTGTGTGTGTGTGTGTGTGTGTGTGTGTGTGTGTGTGTGTGTGTGTGTGTGTGTGCGTGTGTCTGTCTGTGTGTGTGTCTGTGTGTCTGTGTGTGTGTATGTGTGTGTGTGTGTGGGTGTGCGTGTGTCTGTGTGTGTGTGTGTCTGTGTGTGTGTGTGTGTGTGTGTCTCCCTCTCAGCCAGCGGTACTGCGTGTGTAACCCGGTTCTGATCCGGCAGTTCCAGAACCCCGACACCATCTTCATCCTGGCCTTCGCCGTCATCCTCCTCAACACGGACATGTACAGCCCCAACGTGAAGCCGGAGAGGAAGATGAAGCTGGACGACTTCATCAAGAACCTGCGAGGTCAGGGACCTGTCAGCCAATCACAGCACTCAGACACACCTGTTAGCCAATCACAGCATTCAGCCATGTCTGTTAGCCAATCACAGCACTCAGACACACCTGTCAGCCAATCACAGCACTCAGACACGTCTGTTAGCCAATCAGAGTCGTCCTGGCATCGCTGAGCCCCCCCGCTAAAGAAACCTCGTCATTAATGAAAATATTAATCTGAACCCGAGAGACTCGCCCACGAGCCTAAACGGCACCTCTGATTCATAGTCTAATCATTTAATAACCATAAAACATAGAGACTCACCGATGGTTGCTGCTAAAAGCTAACGAGTTAGCGGTTACACAGGTCTCTTCCGGGTCTTTCTAGCCTCTACAGGTGATTTTCTATCCAGCCTGGAACTTCCAGCCTCTTTCGGGGTCGTTGAGCATTAAATCCACACCGTTACATCCAAGATTTATCACCTTATGTCCATAATTCATCACGTTTTGGCTCATTTATGCCGCTAGCTACCTGTTCCGTGTCCGCTCTCTTGTGTTTAGGGAAGTGAAGCCAATAGTATGCCCATATATGGGAGACAACGTCACCCACCGTGTATGGAGGCTGAAAGATGCCAACACTCCCAGTCAAACTGTCTAGTATGCAGTCAAAGATGCTATAGTGCACAAGATAGATATCTACCGTTTTATAGAGCATAATGGCCTCACTGGTTGGAGATTTGGCATATATTTATATTATATATTATATATTTGGGCCTTTTTTGAAGAAATGTAAAT
>JAEKDQ010000538.1:0-7500 GCA_026937815.1 Etheostoma perlongum
TAATAGATGACTGTGTATGTTTCTATATATTATATGAATAATAATAGAATATATAAAGCAGTAATAGATGACTGTGCATGTTTCTATATATTATATGAATAATAATAGAATATATAAAGCAGTAATAGATGACTGTGCATGTTTCTATATATTATATGAATAATAATAGAATATATAAAGCAGTAATAGATGACTGTGCATGTTTCTATATATTATATGAATAATAGAATATATAAAGCAGTAATAGATGACTGTGCGTGTTTCTATATATTATATGAATAATAATAGAATATATAAAGCAGTAATAGATGACTGTGCATGTTTCTATATATTATATGAATAATAATAGAATATATAAAGCAGTAATAGATGACTGTGCATGTTTCTATATATTATATGAATAATAATAGAATATATAAAGCAGTAATAGATGACTGTGCATGTTTCTATATATTATATGAATAATAATAGAATAAATAAAGCAGTAATAGATGACTGTGCATGTTTCTATATATATTATATGAATAATAATAGAATATATAAAGCAGTAATAGATGACTGTGCATGTTTCTATATATTATATGAATAATAATAGAATATATAAAGCAGTAATAGATGACTGTGCATGTTTCTATATATTATATGAATAATAATAGAATATATAAAGCAGTAATAGATGACTGTGCATGTTTCTATATATTATATGAATAATAATAGAATATATAAAGCAGTAATAGATGACTGTGCATGTTTCTATATATTATATGAATAATAATAGAATATATAAAGCAGTAATAGATGACTGTGCATGTTTCTATATATTATATGAATAATAATAGAATATATAAAGCAGTAATAGATGACTGTGCATGTTTCTATATATTATATGAATAATAATAGAATATATAAAGCAGTAATAGATGACTGTGCATGTTTCTATATATTATATGAATAATAATAGAATATATAAAGCAGTAATAGATGACTGTGCATGTTTCTATATATTATATGAATAATAATAGAATATATAAAGCAGTAATAGATGACTGTGCATGTTTCTATATATTATATGAATAATAATAGAATATATAAAGCAGTAATAGATGACTGTGTATGTTTCTATATATTATATGAATAATAATAGAATATATAAAGCAGTAATAGATGACTGTGCTTGTTTCTATATATTATATGAATAATAATAGAATATATAAAGCAGTAATAGATGACTGTGCATGTTTCTATATATTATATGAATAATAATAGAATATATAAAGCAGTAATAGATGACTGTGTATGTTTCTATATATTATATGAATAATAATAGAATATATAAAGCAGTAATAGATGACTGTGTATGTTTCTATATATTATATGAATAATAATAGAATATATAAAGCAGTAATAGATGACTGTGCATGTTTCTATATATTATATGAATAATAATAGAATATATAAAGCAGTAATAGATGACTGTGCATGTTTCTATATATTATATGAATAATAATAGAATATATAAAGCAGTAATAGATGACTGTGCTTGTTTCTATATATTATATGAATAATAATAGAATATATAAAGCAGTAATAGATGACTGTCTTGTTTCTATATATTATATGAATAATAATAGAATATATAAAGCAGTAATAGATGACTGTGCGTGTTTCTATATATTATATGAATAATAATAGAATATATAAAGCAGTAATAGATGACTGTGCTTGTTTCTATATATTATATGAATAATAATAGAATATATAAAGCAGTAATAGATGACTGTGCATGTTTCTATATATTATATGAATAATAGAATATATAAAGCAGTAATAGATGACTGTGCATGTTTCTATATATTATATGAATAATAGAATATATAAAGCAGTAATAGATGACTGTGCATGTTTCTATATATTATATGAATAATAATAGAATATATAAAGCAGTAATAGATGACTGTAATGTGTTTCTATATATTATATGAATAATAATAGAATATATAAAGCAGTAATAGATGACTGTGCGTGTTTCTATATATTATATGAATAATAGAATATATAAAGCAGTAATAGATGACTGTGCATGTTTCTATATATTATATGAATAATAGAATATATAAAGCAGTAATAGATGACTGTGCATGTTTCTATATATTATATGAATAATAATAGAATATATAAAGCAGTAATAGATGACTGTGCATGTTTCTATATATTATATGAATAATAGAATATATAAAGCAGTAATAGATGACTGTGCATGTTTCTATATATTATATGAATAATAATAGAATATATAAAGCAGTAATAGATGACTGTGCATGTTTCTATATATTATATGAATAATAATAGAATATATAAAGCAGTAATAGATGACTGTGCATGTTTCTATATATTATATGAATAATAGAATATATAAAGCAGTAATAGATGACTGTGCATGTTTCTATATATTATATGAATAATAATAGAATATATAAAGCAGTAATAGATGACTGTGCATGTTTCTATATATTATATGAATAATAATAGAATATATAAAGCAGTAATAGATGACTGTGCATGTTTCTATATATTATATGAATAATAGAATATATAAAGCAGTAATAGATGACTGTGCATGTTTCTATATATTATATGAATAATAATAGAATAAATAAAGCAGTAATAGATGACTGTGCATGTTTCTATATATTATATGAATAATAATAGAATATATAAAGCAGTAATAGATGACTGTGCATGTTTCTATATATTATATGAATAATAGAATATATAAAGCAGTAATAGATGACTGTGCATGTTTCTATATATTATATGAATAATAATAGAATATATAAAGCAGTAATAGATGACTGTGCATGTTTCTATATATTATATGAATAATAATAGAATATATAAAAAGCAGTAATAGATGACTGTGCATGTTTCTATATATTATATGAATAATAATAGAATATATAAAGCAGTAATAGATGACTGTGCATGTTTCTATATATTATATGAATAATAGAATATATAAAGCAGTAATAGATGACTGTGCATGTTTCTATATATTATATGAATAATAATAGAATATATAAAGCAGTAATAGATGACTGTGCATGTTTCTATATGTGCATGTTTCTATATATATATATAATAGAATAATAGAATACTGTGCATGTTTCTATATATTATAAAGAATAATAGAATATATAGATGACTGTGCATGTTTCTATATATTATATGAATAATATAGAATATATAAAGCAGTAATAGATGACTGTGCATGTTTCTATATATTATATGAAGAATAATAGAATATATAAAGCAGTAATAGATGACTGTGCATGTTTCTATATATTATATAAAGAATAATAGAATAAATAAAGCAGTAATAGATGACTGTGCATGTTTCTATATATTATATGAATAATAATAGAATATATAAAGCAGTAATAGATGACTGTGCATGTTTCTATATATTATATAAAGAATAATAGAATAAATAAAGCAGTAATAGATGACTGTGCATGTTTCTATATATATATAAAGAATAATAGAATAAATAAAGCAGTAATAGATGATGCATGTTTCTATATATTATATGAATAATAGAATATATAAAGCAGTAATAGATGACTGTGCATGTTTCTATATATTATATGAATAATAATAGAATAAATAAAGCAGTAATAGATGACTGTTTCTACTCACGGTTGAGTCCGATGTCGTGGTAGGTGAGGATCGTGGGCCGGTTGCCCCTAGCAACGCCCCTCATGGTAACATGCAGCACACCGTGGGCCGTCTCCACATCGTGCTCCTGAACACAGAGAGGGGGGGGGGAGAGAAAATATAAATATAATAATATAAAGAAAGTATAAAATATAATAAACATCTTTATTGTCATTAGACAATAAGCATGAGTTACATGTCTGATGGTTTAATAGATAAATCATAAATAAATTATATATATATATATATATATATATATGATAAATTAGTGTGTGTGTGTGTGTGAGAGAGAGCGACTGTGTGTGTGTGTGTGTGTGTGTGTGTGTGTGTGTGTGAGAGAGTGACTGTGTGTGTGTTTAAAAAAAAAAGTTATTGTCATTTTTTCTATGATGTCTGAGTTAGTTTTTAGAGCTTTATGAGGACCAAACTGTAAGAGACACATCCAATAATACAGTCAAAGATATTTGACTTTTTCAAAATAAAAGCATGTTAATAAAGTGAACATGTGTGTCCAGTAGAGTTTGACCCTGCTGATGAGGGACTGGAGCAGATATTGATCAGCAGGACTGATGTAATCACATCGATCTGAGAGCTATTTTTAATGAATGGATGAATTAGAGCACAGAGACACTCTGGCTCTGTCAGCAGAGCCTTCATTTAAACTACAGTCTTACACAGCTTTAAAGGCAAAATAACACGAAAAATAGAGATGTTAGAGAGAAAACTGATTCGTTTTTTGTCAACTATATATATATATATAATAAGTGTTTGTGTGAATTTATTTATTATGTATTTACCTTTATTTAACCAGAAAGAAAACTCATTGAGATTAAAAATCTCTTTTCCAAGAGCGTCCTGGCCAAGATAAACAGCAGCACAAACAACAAGGTTGCAGACATATAACAAATAACATATATCATGAACATAAAACATAAAACACTTTGTACTGTTCATAAATAGTGAATAACAAGGTCATAAAATATCTAAATTTCAACAATAGTGAATAACAACAAGGATCGTTAGAATAATCAATCATAACAACTAGCCAGTGTGTTCAGCCTCCATGTCAGTTAAAAGGACTTTAAAAGCAGCCAGTGAAACCATCTCTTGGAGATTCAGGACAATTTGCAGCTGATTCCAAGCATAGGGGGCCGCATACCTAAACGCCCCTTTTCCTAATTCAGTCCGGACTTGAGGGACAGATAACAATAATGAGTCATCAGAACGAAGATAATATCTTCCTGTTCCTTTCTTTATGATATAGGTTTGAAGGTATGGGGGGAAGCAGACCAAGCATAGCCTTATAAATTAGAGTGTACCAATGATTAAATCTACGGGTGGACAATGCAGGCCAACCAACCCGATCATATAATGAACAGTGATGAGTAAGGGCTCTAAAGTTAGTGATAAACCTAAGAGCTCCGTGGTAAACATTGAGATACGTACTCAATCTCGGAGCCCTGAGAAGTAATGATAGGCGGGAGGTTCCATGACTTTGATTTTACACCGTTTTATCGTCATTCAAAACAAGTTTTAAATCAAACAAGGTACGTTGTACAGTATCAAAAGCAAGTTGTAGCTGACAAAGTGCCTGGTTTGGTGTAGAGGCAGAGCAGTATATCACAGTGTCGTCAGCATAGAAATGAAAATTTGCATTGGAGACATTTTGATCAAGAATGTTGATATATAATATAAATAAGAGTGGTCCCAGCACTGACCCCTGGGGCACACCCTTGGATACCGCAAGAGGACTAGAAGTGAGACCATCTACCTGCACTCACTGAGATCTACCTGATAGATAGTTTCCAAACCAACAAACTGTTCTGACAATCCGATACTGAATAGTCTTTGTTTTAATATTGCATGATCCACAGTATCAAAAGCCTTTGATAGATCAATAACGAGAGCTGCACAGTGTTGTTTTTTATCTAAAGAGTCAATGAAATCATTGACTACTTTTAGGGCTGCTGTAGTTGTGCTATGCTTTTTACGAAAACCGGATTGAAAATTAGACAGTATATTGTTAGCAGTGAGAAACTCTTTCAGTTGCTCATTCACCAAGGTTTCCATAACCTTAGCCAGGACAGACAATTTTGAAATGGGTCTATAATTATTTAACTCTGTCGGGTCTCCCCCTTTTAACAGAGGAAGAACAAATACAGATTTCCATATAAGTGGAATTTCATTTGTGTCCAGGGAGAGATTAAAGAGATAAGTCAATGGTGGTGCAATAAAATCAAATGCTAACTATAGAAAATAAGGCTCCAAGTTGTCAGGACCGGCGTTTTTTCTAATGTCTAAAAATGTGAGGGCTTTATGCACCTCTGAAACTAAAAACAGGTTAAAACTAAAAGAATTTCCCACTTTAATATGACCATGAGTATGACATTTAGGGTGATTCTGATGTGAAATATTGAGGGAGTCAAACAAGAAACCAGAGGCAATAAAATGCTCATTAAAACAGCCGAGCATTTCAACCTTATCGGAAATTTTATGTGAATCCTTAACAATGCATGGTGGCAGCTCAAAGCCATGTTTAATTCCAGCCAGGGATTTAATCGTCTTCCAAAATTTGAAGGGGTTATTTAGATTGTTTGATGTTTCTGTAAGAAAGTATTCTGCTTTGGCTTTGGCTTAATACAGCAGCTGTACGAACATCTGGGTGAGTACTAGAGGATGGATACCCGACCCGAGCCCGACGGGACCCGACGGGTCGGGCCGGGTTCGGACAGATTTTTAGAAAGGATGCTCGGGTTCGGGTCGGGCTCGGTCACATCAGCGCGATAAGGCATTGAACATTTAGAATTTAAAACAGCTGATTATGTAGGTAACCAATGGGCCTGTTTCACCTGATGCAAATGTTCGTTTTTGGATTAAAATAAATGTCAAATATCACCCTAACATCCGTCTTCCTGTGTGCTGTGACAACCAAAGACGTGCGTATTAAGCTCCATGTGGCAGCGCATCGATGGAAGATGTTAAAAAGAAGTCGGCCGCAGGAGATTTTAAAACTATTGAAAACGAAGGAAAGTCAGCTGTGCATTGATGAGCTCATCTGTTGACATTTCCGAATGCCTTCCTACAATTGCTTAATAAAAGCGGCTTTCCACACAAACAAACGTACATGTGTCATTAGTATGAGAAACAAATGAGATTTTAACTGTCGGGCTCGGACAGAAAAATCCGGCCCGATCCGCACTCTAGTGAGTACAGCAGCTGTACGAACATCTGGGTGAATTCAGCAGCTGTACGAACATCTGGGTGAATTCAGCAGCTGTACGAACATCTGGGTGAATTCAGCAGCTGTACGAACATCTGGGTGAATTCAGCAGCTGTATGAACATCTGGGTGAGTACAGCAGCTGTATGAACATCTGGGTGAGTACAGCAGCTGTATGAACATCTGGGTGAGTACAGCAGCTGTACGACCATCTGGGTGAGTACAGCAGCTGTATGAACTCACCTGACAGTCGAAGTCCTGCAGATTTCTCCCGTTCTGGAAGGAAAACAGAGACTTTAGTTTTCATCCAAACTGAAAATACGGACACCAACAAGAGATAAGCTAAAAAACCATAAACTGATATTATATTAGTGCTTCTGCAACATGAGACCGCGTCAACAATACAAATGTCTCTCTGAGACATGAGGTAGGATTTAAAGTACACATTCATTATCATCCTCACTGGTATGAAGTGTGTTTATCTATCCCGGATATTATTAGGTCACTTTATAAAACTGATGATATATTAGATGTTTTGACTTTAGTTATCCAGGGGTTGTCTGGAGC
>JAEKDQ010000538.1:12500-32000 GCA_026937815.1 Etheostoma perlongum
AATAGTAAATGAAACAGATATACACAGATGTATAACTCTTAAAAACCTATTTAAGACCTTTCTGTTCAGTAACAGCTAAAGTAGCTAGCGCTGAACCAACCAGACTCCATGTGAAAAATGTCCTTTTAGCATGTATAGAGCCAACATATGTTCACATGTAATCAGTAAAGTATGTGTTCATTTCAACCAACACTAGAGCTGTGATGGTTGGTGGAGAGAAGACCAACACTAGAGCTGTGATGGTTGGTGGAGAGAAGACCAACACTAGAGCTGTGATGGTTGGGTGGAGAGAAGACCAACACTAGAGCTGTGATGGTTGGTGGAGAGAAGACCAACACTAGAGCTGTGATGGTTGGTGGAGAGAAGACCAACACTAGAGCTGTGATGGTTGGGTGGAGAGAAGACCAACACTAGAGCTGTGATGGTTGGTGGAGAGAAGACCAACACTAGAGCTGTGATGGTTGGGTGGAGAGAAGACCAACACTAGAGCCGTGATGGTTGAGTGGAGAGAAGACCAACACTAGAGCGGTGATGGTTGGGTGGAGAGAAGACCAACACTAGAGCTGTGATGGTTGGGTGGAGAGAAGACCAACACTAGAGCTGTGATGGTTGGGTGGAGAGAAAACCAACACTAGAGCTGTGATGGTTGAGTGGAGAGAAGACCAAAAACAGCTTTTCATAATTTAATTTGGTTTCTCTTGACTCTGAAGGAAGTGTGTTTTACAATGGTAAAATGACTGTTTATTTACATGGAGCACCTCGGCACACTGAATTAATTAACCTCCATGTAGAGAAAAATTTGATCATACACCAGACATAAGTTATTACCAGGAACAGACAGGTGGGGGCAGCACTGTGTACGTCGTAACGTCATCACGCCCTGGCTATTTACTGGATCATCGTGATGGACGAGTAATACCACAAACTACACGCCCGTGCATGTTCTTACAGTGAAAACATTCAGCTAACAGCGAAAGATTACAACAAGCATGCTAAAATTACTCCTTCTTCGTGGGGCCTTGACGCGTCAAAACCCATCAATGAGATCGCACTGCACAGGAAGTTAAATGCACAGAGGATCCGGTAGATTTCAAAATAAAACAGCGGACAAACATCTGATCGTAACTCGTCACTTTATCGACATTAGTTTCTCCCGCTGCTCCTGAGTCCTATGTGGGGTCCTATGTGGAGTCCTATGTGGAGTCCTATGTGGGGTCCCATGTGGAGTCTTATGTGGAGTCCTATGTTGAGTCCTATGTGGGGTCCTATGTGGAGTCCTATGTGGAGTCCTATGTGGAGTCCTATGTGGGTTCCTATGTGGAGTCCTATGTTGAGTCCTATGTGGGGTCCTATGTGGGGTCCCATGTGGAGTCCTATGTGGGTTCCTATGTGGAGTCCTATGTGGGGTCCTATGTGATGTCCTATGTGGGGTCTTATGTGGAGTCTGGGTTCACAGCTAACTAGCTATGCTAGTAAAGATTATAATATATATTATAATCTTTATTTTATATTTACATATTATAGATTATAAGATTATAATAAATATTACAACAAGCATGCTAAAATTACTCCTTCGTGGGGCCTTGATGCGTCAAAACCCATCAATGAGATCGCACCACACAGGATGTTAAATGCACAGAGGATTCACATTTTATGTGGCTCAGCGGTAGAGCGGTTGCCTGCCAATTGTAAGGTTGGTGGTTCAATCCCTGGCCCTGCAGTCCCATGTCCTTGGGCAAGACACTGAACACCAAGTTACCCCCAATCCTGCACCATCGGAGTGTGAATGTGTGTGAGTGTGTATCTGATGAGCAGGTGTGTAGATGTGTGTGATTGTGTAACTGATGAGCAGGTGTGTAGATGTGTGTGAGTGTGTATCTGATGAGCAGGTGTGTAGATGTGTGTGAGTGTGTATCTGATGAGCAGGTGTGTAGATGTGTGTGAGTGTGTATCTGATGAGCAGGTGACACCTTGTGGGGAAGCCTCCATGTTGGATTTGTAACATTATTATTATTGTAAGATTATTATTGTTGTTGTAAGATTATTGCAGTATGTGTGAGAGCGTAGAGTAGATGTGGTCCTGGTCCTGGTCCCTGCTGGCTGGATCCAGGTTCTGGTAGGTGGAGTCCTCGTGGGTGGAATGGGGAGAATAGTTGACGTAGTCATGGTCCGAGACGACCTGAGGAAACAAAGTACACATGAAAACACATAATACACATGTACTTTATTTATGTACCTGAACTTATTTTATATTCTCCTGATTTTCTTATTTTAAAGCTGCTCAATCCAAACTCAAGTCCTGTTTCTAAACATTTAGGGATTTATGAGCTTTAATAATTGATATTTGTCTGAACAATTTCAGTTAATGATTCCTCCATGCCAGTGGCTCCAAGTGGCCGCCATCTTCTGTCTATAAAGCCTCATCAGTATTAACCATGTGCACAGGTACATCTCTCAGTGAAAGGAAACAAGTTAAAGTCACCTCCATGTTCATGCCGTCCGATTTTCCTCCGGTGGTCCAACCTGTGAAGATAACAAAACATTGTTTTTATTATAATGAGTAATCATAGAAGCAGAAAAGGTTAGAAAGTCACTCACACAGCTAATGAGAGAAGAAAAACCACAGTCTCACACACAGACTAAACCAAATCTTCCTGCAACAACCGATCCGTCCAACAGCTGTTGACTACAGCGGTCGACTGACCAGCCGACCCTCTCTACTGACTGTTAATAGCAACCTGCTCTTAATGACCTGCCTGTAAAAATAAAGGACAAATAAAACATTATAGTCAGAGAAAGTCATGGACCCGGTAATATGAAGAGATCCTGATAGGTCATGAATCCTACCGACAGCAGGGACCTGGATGCCCAAACTCAGATACTTCTGCTCTAATATGCACAAGGCAATGTCACTTCAACTGCAAAATCTTGGAGCTCAATTTATTAAATTAGACTAATTGTTGCAAACTAATTTTAAAATCATTCGAGAGGTCGTTAATCAAGAAGGAAATAAACAAGATTCTGAAACAGAAGTCTGAATTTCTAATTCATAGAGCCAGACAGCGCTGTTACTCTCAGGGTGCTAGACCTAGTCCCATTCTTGCTAAGAGACTAAGATTCTGTGATTATTTTGCAGATATTCCCGATATTAAATCTTCAGATGGTAATATTAGAACTGACCCTGTCGAAATAAATAAATCTTTTCAGACATTTTTTATAGTTTATTTTATATTTATAGTATCAATTCATAACAAGAGTAATCTCAAGACACTTTACAAGGACCCAACAGTTCTAGTAGTTTCCTCCAGAGCAAGCAACAGTGCGACAGTGGCAAGGAAAAACTCCCACATGAGGACAACATGAGGAAAACATGAGGACAACATGGGGACAACATGTGGGCAACATGAGGATAACATGAGGACAACATGAGGATAACATGGGGACAACATGGGGTCAACATGAAGACAACATGAGGACAACATGAGGGCAACATGAGGATAACATGAGGACAACATGAAGATAACATGGGGACAACATGGGGACAACATGAGGACAACATGAGGAAAACATGAGGACAACATGAAGACAACATGAGGACAACATGAGGACAACATGGGGACAACATGGGGACAACATGGGGACAACATGGGGGACAACATGAGGACAACATGGGGCAACAACATGGGAGGGACAACATGGGGACAACATGGGGACAACATGAGGGCAACAACATGAGGATAACATGAGGACAACATGGGGACAACATGGGGGACAACATGGGACAACATGGGGACAACATGGGACAACATGACAACATGAGGACAACATGAGGGCAACATGAGGATAACATGAGGACAACATGGGGACAACATGAGGACAACATGAGGACAACATGAGGACAACATGGGGACAACAACATGACAACATGGGGACAACATTGGGACAACATGAGGACAACATGAGGACAACATGGGGACAACATGAGGGCAACAAGGGCAACATGAGGAGGGCAACATTGGGACAACATGAGGACAACATGAGGACAACATGGGACAACATGAGACAACATGACAACATGGGGACAACATGAGGACAACATGGGACAACATGAGGACAACATGAAGACAACATGGGGACAACATGAGGACAACATGAGGACAACATGAGACAACATGAGGACCATGAGGACAACATGAGACAACATGGGGAGGACAACATGGGGACAACATGGGGGGCAACATGAGGGCAACATGAGGACAACATGAGGACAACATGGGACAACATGAGGACAACATGAGGACAACATGGGGGACAACATGGGGACAACATGATGGGACAACATGAGGGCAACATGAGGACAACATGAGGGCAACATGAGGGCAACATGAGGACAACATGAGGACAACATGGGCCAACAGGGGGACAACATGAGGACAACATGAGGACAACATGAAGACAACATGAGGACAACATGAGGACAACATGAACAACATGGGGACAACATGGGAACAACATGACGACAACATGAACAACATGAGGACAACATGAGGCCAACATGAGGCCAACATGAGGAAAACATGAGGACAACATGAGGACAACATGGGGACAACATGGGGACAACATGAGGGCAACATGAGGGCAACATGAGGGCAACATGAGGGCAACATGAGGGCAACATGAGGACAACATGGGGACAACATGGGGACAACATGAGGGCAACATGAGGACAACATGAAGGCAACATGAGGACAACATGAGGGCAACATGAGGGCAAAATGTGGATAACATGAGGACAACATGAGGACAACATGGGACAACATGGGGACAACATGAGGACAACATGAAGACAACATGAAGACAACATGGGAACAACATGAGGACAACATGAGGACAACATGAACAACATGAGGACAACATGAGGACAACATGAGGCCAACATGAGGAAAACATGAGGACAACATGAGTACAACATGAGGGCAACATGAGGGCAACATGGGGACAACATGAGGACAACATGAGGAAAAAATGAGGAAAACATGATTGCAACATAAGGGTGACATGAGGGCAACATGAGGACAATATGAGGGCAACATGAGGATAACATGAGGATAACATGAGGACAACATGGGGACAACATGGGGACAACATGAGGACAACATGAGGACAACATGAAGACAACATGGGGACAACATGGGCACAACATGAGGACAACATGAACAACATGAGGACAACATGAGGCCAACATGAGGACAACATGAGGACAACATGAGGGCAACATGAGGGCAACATGAGGACAACATGGGGACAACATGGGGACAACATGAGGACAACATGAGGACAACATGAGGACAACATGAAGACAGCATGGGGACAACATGGGAACAACATGAACAACATGAGGACAACATGAGGCCAACATGAAGAAAACATGAGGACAACATGAGGGCAACATGAGGGCAACATGAGGACAACATGAGGCCAACATGAGGAAAACATGAGGACAACATGAGGACAACATGAGGGCAACATGAGGACAACATGGGGACAACATGAGGGCAACATGAGGACAACATGAGGGCAACATGAGGGCAACATGAAGACAACATGAGGACAATATGAGGGCAACATGAGGATAACATGAGGACAACATGGGGACAACATGGGGACAACATGAGGACAACATGAGGACAACATGAAGACAACATGGGGACAACATGAGGACAACATGAACAACATGAGGACAACATGAGGAAAACATGAGGACAACATGAGGACAACATGAGGGCAACATGAGGACAACATGAGGACAACATGGGGACAACATGGGAACAACATGACGACAACATGGACAACATGAGGACAACATGAGGCCAACATGAGGAAAACATGAGGACAACATGAGGGCAACATGAGGGCAACATGAGGACAACATGAGGACAACATGGGGACAACATGAGGACAACATGGGGACAACATGAGGACAACATGAGGACAACATGGGGACAACATGGGGACAACATGAGGACAACATGAGGACAACATGAAGACAACATGGGGACAACATGGGAACAACATGAACAACATGAGGACAACATGAGGCCAACATGAAGAAAACATGAGGACAACATGAGGGCAACATGAGGGCAACATGAGGACAACATGGGGACAACATGAGGACAACATGAGGAAAACATGAGGGCAACATGAGGGTGACATGAGGACGACATGAGGACAAAATGAGGACAACATGAAGACAACATGAGGGTTAACCAGGTTACTGTTCATGAATGTTGTGTAACTCAGGTGCGTGACGTCTGATTTGAACAGAGAAATACAGAACAGAAGAAAGCAGGACCTGAGGAATGGGAAGTGTTTTGATGCTGAGTTGATCCTACGGTCTCAGCGGGGGGGTTGCACTTCCTCTGAATACAGAAGAAGGTCAGCAACAGCACAGAGGGGACGACAGCGATGAGAACCGGCAGGACCACATACAGCAGCCCCCCTTTGGAAAGAAGAGAGAAGTTGGTCTGACGGATGGTTACTAGTTTATGATGACTTCACATCTCAAGGTGTGTACAAGTACCTCTGGGTGATGGTGTCTTAGTGTGTACATGTACCTCTGGGTGGTGGTGTCTCAGTGTGTACATGTACCTCTGGGTGGTGGTGTCTCAGTGTGTACATGTACCTCTGGGTGGTGGTGTCTCAGTGTGTACATGTACCTCTGGGTGGTGGTGTGTCAGTGTGTACATGTACCTCTGGGTGGTGGTGTCTCAGTGTGTACATGTACCTCTGGGTGGTGGTGTCTCAGTGTGTACATGTACCTCTGGGTGGTGGTGTGTCAGTGTGTACATGTACCTCTGGGTGGTGCTGTCTCAGTGTGTACATGTACCTCTGGGTGGTGCTGTCTCAGTGTGTACATGTACCTCTGGGTGGTGGTGTCTCAGTGTGTACATGTACCTCTGGGTGGTGGTGTGTCAGTGTGTACATGTACCTCTGGGTGGTGCTGTCTCAGTGTGTACATGTACCTCTGGGTGGTGCTGTCTCAGTGTGTACATGTACCTCTGGGTGGTGCTGTCTCAGTGTGTACATGTACCTCTGGGTGATGGTGTCTCAGTGTGTACATGTACCTCTGGGTGGTGCTGTCTCAGTGTGTACCTCACTGGGTGGAGTTGATGGGACTGATGATGAAACCAGCAGAATCCTGATTGGTTCAGACGTGGTCGGAGCTGTGAACAACAACATGATGATACAAAGATCCCGATGTGCGTTTTCATGTTTGTGTAACACAACTTCCACGTTTAAGATGAATCTGTGACAACAATACTAAACTGGTGATAAGGATCCGGAGACAAAGGTCTGTCCAGACCACATCCTTACAGTCCTGAGTCAGACCTGGTCATCTATCTCTCTATCTCTCTCTCTCTCTCTCTCATGTTTGGGGTCTAGAGTCCCGGGTTAATCTAACTTTGATCTAGAAGTAAAGGAAGATTTTCCCTTCAGAAAAAAAAGGTTCAGAACTTTGGACATAAGACCTCATATAACATAATATCATTTATGTTTCTCCCACTTAGCAAACAAAATAAAATAAAATAAATCATAACGCCAGACTATCAATGTTAATGTCTGTTGATAAAATAATGTTAGAAATAAAACTCCTAAAACTGGGAGGACTGGATGGAAAGTGTTGGAAACGGTTTCCACTGATAAAAACACACTGGCTACGTGGGAAATGAGGTCTTATGTCTAAAGTTCTGAACCCCCCCTTTAACAACATCTTGAGAAAACCGTCTCATCAACTTAAAATCCTGAATCGAATGGTGAGTTGAGTATATCGTTTCATCCCTATAGTCCTGAATCTAAATGTAAAAGCTGTTTGAGTCCCGGGTTAAAAGTCACCTGGACCCTGGACCGTAGCACTCACCTGGACCGTAGCACTCACCTGGACCCTGGACCGTAGCATTCACCTGGACCGTACCACTCACCTTGACCGTACCACTCACCTGGACCGTACCACTCACCTGGACCCTGGACCGTACCACTCACCTGACTGTACTACTCACCTGGACCATAGCACTCACCTGGACCGTACCACTCACCTGGACCGTACCACTCATCCGGACCGTACCACTCACCTGGACCGTAGCAAATGAATGCTCTCTCCATGTCACAGGGCCAGCCCTCCCAGGCACCTGATTGGCTGAAGTCTGCAGCCACGCAGGTCTGGTTCCCGTTCTTGATATCAGGTTGCCCGGTCTTCCAGAAGCTGAATGAGGAGGAACTTCCATCAGACCACTTCCAGGGGTCCCTGAAGAGGCCGATCCAGAATATACCTCCTCCATATAGCATTGGCTGTATCTTCTGGTTCTCTGCCATGTTTCTCACGCTGGCCAGGTCTGTGTATTTAGCTCTGCAGTGGATCTGGGCGTTAGTCCATGTCAGGGCATTGGGGATGATGACAAAAGTCATATCTGTCCCTGAAAATGGAGCAGAGAGAAGTGTAGAGGCAGCAGAACATCCAACCTCCACCCATCTACATCTGGGATTCAGGTATTTATAATATCTACAATAAATCCACTGAGATATAAACAACCACAATAACCATCAATAAACTAACTCAACAGTCTCTCCACTTTAATAAGAAATGTCCTCCTAAAAAACAAGATTATATTGTTTTATATTGTTTTGATTATACGTATATCTGCATAGGAATATTTCCTGGGATTATTTAACACACATGTTGTGTTTATATTGTAAGATGTGTACACGTGAGCATGCACGAGACCAATCTCTATAATATAATAAAGTATGTCTTCCTCTGCGTTGGAGTTTACCCCGGGTGGACGAGAGGGTCGCCTCCCTATGCCCGCGGGTGATGGGACTCTGACTGTTGTTTGTGCATATACACCAAACAAGAGTTTGGAGTATTAGGCCTTCTTGGAGATCTGGAATGTAGTCCTGTATGGTGGATGGAGTCCTGAATGCGGGATTGAGTCCTGTATGGGGCTCCAGTAGGGGACTCCATAGTTCTGCTGGGGGGCTTCAACGCACACGTGAGCAATGATTGAGATACATGGAGAGGCTGACTGGGAGGAACAGGTCCCTGATCTAAACCAGAGTGGTTGTCTGTTGTTGGACTGGTCTAGTCATGGATTGTCCATAACAAACACCATGTTCAACGCTCATAAGTGTACGAGGTACCCGAGCACCCTAGGGTGCTTATAAGTGTACGTTGTACCATAGCACCCAAGGCCAAAGGTCGATGATCGATTTTATAATCGTTTCATCTGATCTGAGGCCGTATGTTTTGGACACTCGGGTGAAGAGAGGGGCGGAGCTGTCAACTGATCACCATCTGGTAGTGAGTTGTTCGGGGGAGGGGGGGGACTCGGGACAGACCTGGTAAGCCCAAACGGGTAGTGTGGGTAAATCTGGAACGTCTAGAGGAGGCCCCTGTCCGACGGACTTTCAACTCACACCTCCAGCGGAGCTTTTTGTGCATCCCTGTGGAGGCTAGGGGTCGCTGTGGAGGCTGAGGGGCCCTGTGGAGGCTGGGGGCCCTGTGGAGGCTGGGGGTCCCTGTGGAGGCTGGGGGTTGCTGTGGAGGCTGGGGGGCCCTGTGGAGGCTGGGGGTCGCTGTGGAGGCTGGGGGGCCCTGTGGAGGCTGGGGGCCCTGTGGAGGCTGGGGGTCCCTGCGGAGGCTGGGGGTCCCTGTGGAGGCTGGGTTCCCTGTGGAGGTTGGGGGTCGCTATGGAGGCTGGCGGCATTGACCCTGAGTGGACAATGTTCAAAGTTTCTATTGCTGAAGCTGCGGCGGGGAGTTGTGGTCTAAGGGTCTTAGGTGCCTCAAGAGACGGTAACCCACGAACACCCTGGTGGACACCGGTGGTCAGGGAAGCCGTCCGACTGAAGAAGGAGTCTTTCCGGGATATGTTATCCCGGAGGACTCCGGAGGCAGTTGCAAGGTACCGACAGGGCCGAAGCGGGATAGAGACAAAGCAGTGGGTGTGGGAGAAGTTCGGAGAAGACATGGAGTAGACCTGGAGAAGGATTTTTGGTCGGCACCAAGGTGATTCTGGAAAACCATTTGCCACCTCAGGAGGGGGAAGCGGGGAACCATCCAAGCTGTGGACAGTAAGGATGGGACATATCGAGGCGTAGTTGGGGGGTGTTTACAGTTCGGTGGACTGGGGATCTCATTGCTGCTTTTTGCAGATGATGTGGTCCTGATGACATCATCGGTCTGTGACCTTCAGCACTTTCTGGACCGGTTCTCAGCCGAGTGTGAAGCAGCTGGGATGAGGATCAGCACCTCTAAATCTGAGGCCATGGTTCTCAGAAGGAAACCGATGGAGAGCTTTCTCCAGCAAGGGAATGAGTCCGTACCCCAAGTGAAGGGGGTTAAATACCTTGGGGTCTTGTTCGCAAGTGAGGGGACCATGGAGCGGGAGATTGGTCGGAGAATCGGACCAGCGGGGGGGGGGTATTACATTCAATTTATTGAACCGTTGTGACAAAAGAGCTGAGCCAGAAGGCAAAGCTCTCGATCTACCGGTCAGTTCTGGTTCCTACCCTCACCTATGGTCCTGAAGACTGGGTCAGGACCCAAAGAACCAGATCCAGGATAGAAGCGGCCGAGATGGGTTTCCTCAGGAGAGATTATATCTCCAACCTGGCCTGGGAACGCCTCGGGACCCCCAGTCGGAGCTGGTTGATGTGGCTCGGGAAAGGGAAGTTTGGGGTCCTCTACTGGAGCTGCTGCCCCCGAGACCTGATACCGGATAAGTGGACTAAGACGGATGTCTTCCTCTGGTGGGGGTGCTGATGCCCCCCTGAGCTGTTCCCTCTCATTCTGCCGTCTTATTATCTCAGTCAGCTGGAAAGCTCTTTGAATGGCACCACCTGGCTGGAAGCTGCTGTTGGTCGGAGTGACTGTTACCACGGAGACCGGAGTAATGAAAACAAAGAGGCAACAAGAAGCAGAGAAGGGAAACTTTACTAGTTAATACTCTCACCTCTGGCATCTGCACAGACTGGATACCGTTTGCCGTTACAAGCCTTGTCGTACCAACGTCCAGTAGATGGACTAATTGCTGTGCAGACTTTTCCACTGTATCCTTCGTCTGGTTGTCCTGACCCCCATCGTCTGAACTCCGTCTCTCCGGGTTTGTAGAAACTTGGGTCTGACAGGGACCACCTCCAGGTGTCCCGGGACAGTCCTATCCAGGCTCTCTGGTTGAGATATAAAGAATTAGACTCTGCTGTAGCTTTCTGTTGGAGACCATATGTTGACCTAATCCTTCCATCTCCTGTCTCCATATCAGTCTGATCCTCTACTCCACCTTCAGTCTGTTTCCCTGCTTTAAGAACTCCATCAGCGTCTGGACCACATAGATCTCTGCTGTTATAGAAACTGTTTTAGGATGTTTTAGTTTAGTTTTACTGTCGGCTGAGGATTAAACTCAAACTCAGACTTCTCCTACATTTCAAAGATGAATATTGTAGTTTTTCCTGCTCTCCATGTAGTTCTTAGTTCCTCTGGAGGGTTTCATCCCTCCTGTCAGAAAGACTTAGACATGAAGGAGAAAGGTAAACTCACGTAGCTGTTCTTGGAGTAGAACATGTGGTCTAGATCTGCGGTGTTGTTCAGGATCTTCATAACCTCCATGTGGTCTACAGAGACCAGGTCTGTGTGTTTCTCTCTGCAGTATCTCTGGGCTTCAGTAAAGTTCTTCCTGTCATACACAAAATAGTACTGACGTCCAGCAGCTGATGAGACAGCACTCAGCCCTGTAGACACACACACACACACACAGCAGATACACAAAGACACACACACACACACACACACACATATATACAAAGAGCAGATTTAATATTTCAAACTATATTAATACACAATATTATATTTCAGTTACACCAACAGCACTCACATATAGATTAGATTTAGTATTTTAAATGGACTGTATTTATATTTAGAGCTTTTCTAGTCTAGAAATGCTGAAAGCTCTGGGTGTGGAGGGGATGTCTTGGTTGACAAGCCTCTTCAACATTGCGTGGAAGTCTGGGACGGTGCCTAAGGAGTGGCAGACCGGGGTGGTGGTTCCCCTCTTTAAAAGGGGGGACCAGAGGGTGTGTGCCAATTATAGGGGTATCACACTTCTCAGCCTCCCTGGTAAAGTCTACTCCAAGGTACTGGAAAGGAGGGTTCGGCCGATAGTCTAACCTTGGATTGAAGAGGAACAATGCGGATTCCGTCCTGGCCGTGGAACAACGGATCAGATCTTCACTCTCTTGGAGGGGGCCTGGGAGTATGCCCAACCAGTCTGCATGTGTTTTGTGGATGTGGAGAAGGCGTATGACCGGGTCCCCCGGGAGAAATTGTGGGAGGTGCTGCGGGAGTATGGGGTGAGGGGGTCCCTTCTCATTCCCATCCAATCTCTGTATGACCAAAGCGAGAGCTGTGTCCGGGTTCTCGGCAGTAAGTCGGACTCGTTCCAGGTGAGGGTTGGCCTCCGCCAGGGCTGCGCTTTGTCACCAATCCTGTTTGTAATATTTATGGACAGGATATCGAGGCGTAGTCGGGGCGGGGAAGGGTTGCAGTTTGGTGGGCTCGGGATCTCATCGCTGCTTTTTGCAGATGATGTGGTCCTGATGGCGCCATCCGTCTGGGACCTTCAACACTCACTGGATCGGTTCGCCGCCGAGTGTGAAGCGGCTGGGATGAGGATCAGCACCTCTAAATCTGAGGCCATGGTTCTCAGCAGGAAACTGATGGAGTGCTTTCTTCAGGTAGGGAGTGAGTCCTTACCCCAAGTGAAGGAGTTTAAGTACCTTGGGGTCTTGTTCGCGAGTGAGGGTACATGGAGCGTGAGATTGGTCGGAGAATCGGAGCAGCCGGTGCGGTATTACATTCTGTTTATCGCACCGTTGTGACGAAAAGGGAGCTGAGCCAGAAGGCAAAGCTCTCGATCTACCGGGCAATTTTCGTTCCTACCCTCACCTATGGTCATGAAGGCTGGGTCATGACCAAAAGAACGAGATCCAGGGTAAAAGCGGCCGAAATGGGTTTCCTCAGGAGGGTGGCTGGCGTCTCCCTTAGAGATAGGGTGAGAAGCTCAGTCATCCGAGAGGAGCTCGGAGTAGAGCCGCTGCTCCTTCGCGTTGAAAGGAGCCAGTTGAGGTGGTTCGGGCATCTGGTAAGGATGCCTACTGGGCGCCTCCCTAGGGAGGTGTTCCAGGCACGTCCAGCTGGGAGGAGGCCTCGGGGAAGACCCAGGACTAGGTGGAGAGATTATATCTCCAACCTGGCCTGGGAACGCCTTGGGATCCCCCAGTCGGAGCTGGTTGATGTGGCTCGGGAAAGGGAAGTTTGGGGTCCCCTACTGGAGCTGCTGCCCCCGCGACCCGACTCCGGATAAGCGGATGAAGATGGATGGATGGCTTTTCTAGTCTTAACAACTGCTCAAAGCGCTTGCTCATCAACTTGGAGGGCCAGGGATCGAACCGCCAACCTTCCGATTGCAACTGCTCTACCACTGAGCCACAGCTGCCTTTATACTACAGAGCCTGCTTTCAGATTATCAAAATGATATCAAATGTTGATCCAACGAGAAACTTTCTTCAAATAAATGGAAACCATACTGAAGTAATTATGTTCCTCTAAACCTCCGGGGCTTTATAAGGGCGGGTGCCATAGGATGCTACCCCCTGATTGGGTGAGGGGGGCAGTTGGTCTAGACCACACTCTAATAATTGGGTATAAATGGTGGACGAGAGGGTCGCCTCCCTACGCCTGCGGGGGGTGGGGGGGGACTCTGACTGTTGTTTGTGCACATGCACCAAACACGAGTTTGGAGTATTAGGCCTTCTTGGTGACCATGAATGGAGTCCTGTATGGGAATGGAGTCCTGTATGGGGCTCCAGTGGGGGACTCCATAGTTCTGCTGGGGGACTTCAACGCACACATGGGCAATGATGGAGATACATGGAGAGGCTGATTGGGAGGAACGGCCTCCCTGATCTAAACCAGAGTGGTGGTCTGTTGTTGGACTTCTGGTCAAGTCATGGATTGTCCATAACAAACACCCTAGGGTGCTCATAAGTGTATGTGGTACCAGAGCACTCTGGGGGAGACTCTGGACAGACCTGGTAAGGGAGGGGGGGAAGACTCTGGACAGACCTGGTAAGGGGGTGGAGACTCTGGACAGACCTGGTAAGGGGCGGAGACTCTGGACAGACCTGGTAAGGGGGGGAGACTCCGGACAGACCTGGTAAGGGAGGGGCGAAGACTCTGGACAGACCTGGTAAGGGGGGGAGACTCTGGACAGACCTGGTAAGCCCAAACTACACCTCCAGTGGAGCTTAACGTGCATCCCTGTGGAGGCCATGACCTTCAGCACTCTCTGGACCGGTTCTCAGCCGAGTGTGAAGCGGCTGGGATGAGGATCAGCACCTCTAAATCTGAGGTCATGGTTCTCAGCAGGACACTGATGGAGTGCCTTCTTCAGGTAGGGAGTGAGTCCTTACCCCAAGTCACATATGTCAAACTCAAGGCCCGCGGGCCAGATGTGGCCCGCCATGTCATTTTATGTGGCCCGCGAGAGCTTAAAGTTTTGAGTGTCTAAAAATAAATACCAAAAAATAAATTAAGAGCGTGCGTTGACCAAAAACTACATTTCCCACAATGCCTTTCGACTACGCTAGCTGCGGCCGGAAGACTGTTTCAAGAAAGATGGGGAGGCGAATTCTTGTTTGTGCTTCAAGGAAAAAGACCGGTATGTCTTTGTGTTACGAGGCGGTGTCGGTTGTCAAAGAGTACAATCTGCGTCGACATTTTGACACCAAACACGGAGCTAAGTGTACGCTAAAGCTAGCCTTCAAGAAAAGCAACAAATTGCCCAAGAATTAAAAGGCAAACTGCGGTCGCAGCAGAGTTTGTTCATGAAATCCACAGCCACAACGAGGCCGCGGTGAAAGCTAGCTTCATTGTGGCTGAAGAAGTCTTTTCAGAGGGAGCGTTTTTGAAGCAGTGCATGCTGAAGGTCTGTGAGCAGGTGTGTCCCGACCAGTTACAGACGTTTATCAAGAAACACCATCGCAGACCGAGTGAAGGAACTAGCAGAACATCTTCCAACACAGCTGGCCGAGGAGACGCGCAGCTACATAGCTTTTTCATTAGCTGTTGATAAAAGCAGATAACACGGACACAGCGCAGTTATCCATTTTTATTATAGGCGTAAAGTCGGACCTCTCTATCACTGAGGAGCTGTTGGATGTGGCTGCAATGCATGGGACCACGACGGGACAGGACATGTTTGATGCGGTGGAGAAGTCCATAAGTAAAAATGCATTGCAGTGGGACAACTTGGTAGGATTAACTACAGACGGTGCACCGGCAATGTGTGGAGGAAAAGTGGGCTTGGTTGGACTAATGAAGGGGAAAATGCCAAAAATGAACTGTCACACGCCTCTGATAACGTATCATTGCATTATCCATCAAGAAGCTTGTGTGGGAAGGTGCTGGGGATGGAGGACATTGTGACCACAGTCATGAAAACAGTGAACTTCACTCGGGCGCGTGGCCTGAATCACCGTCAGTTCCAGCAGTTTTTGCTGGAGATGGGCTCGGAACACGGGGATGTGCTGCACCATGCTGAAGTGCGGTGGCTGAGTTGAAGCAAAGTCCTCAAGCGATTTTTTGAGCTCAGGGAAGACATTGCTCTTTTTATGCAGAGTAAAGGAAAACTAATGTCTGAACTATCAGATCCAAAGTGGATGTGTGACTTTGCTGTGTTGTGTGACATAACCGACCATCTCGCCCAGCTGAATCAGAAGCTGCAGGGACGCAAACAAGTCATCACGCAGATGTCCGACACGATCACGGCTTTCCAGCGTAAATTGGACTTATGGATGTGGCAAGTGAAACAGGACAATCTTGTCCACTTTCCTGTTTGTCAGAGCATGTCAGCCTCATTTCCCGAGACTTTTTCATGTGCTCAGTTGGCTACCAAACTGAGCTGGTTAAAGACTGAGTTTGATCGGCGCTTCTCTGACTTCAGAGCACAACAGACTGGCTTTGACATCTTTGCCAATCCTTTCACCACCGATGTCTGCACTGCACCCCAACACCTTCAGATGGAGCTAATTGAGCTTCAAAGCGACAGTGGCCTGAGAGCAACAATCCAGGATGCTGCAATCCAGGACTTTTACCGTCTGCTGCCCCTGGTTTGATGCCACAGCTTCAACTTCATGCTGCCCGTGTTCTGTCCATGTTTGGGAGCACCTATCTTTTTTCCATAATGAATCTGAACAAAAACAAGCACAGATCACGCCTCACGGATGACAACCTCCATGCTGTTCTACGCATTGCCTCAGCACAGGACCTAAAACCAGACATTGACACACTGGCAACGGGAAAACGGTGTCAGACATCTGGTCAGAAAACCCACAGGTAAGCATTTTTTTTAAAACTTAATAAAAATATAATAAAATGTAATTCAACCAAGAAGAAGAACAGTTAAACTGTGTGCAATTTAATAATTGTGCTTGCATTTTGTTTTGTGTTTATCATTTTCAGAACATGATCAATCGATAGTAGAGAGAGAATCCACTTGGTGTGTTCAAGGACAGGCAGCATCTCCTCATCAAAGACTAACCGAAAAACATGACCAATATAGTTGTGAACTGAGTCAACCTTTATTTTGGTTTATTTTGGATTACATATTATTTATGTGTAGCTGCTGTTGTAATTATTTCATGTTTGCAGGTCTTATGTGTGTATGCAGATTGTTGTCATCATACCATCAGTTGGATGCCAGGCTGTGTGCAGCCTTTTTTGTAAAATGCTACATGTGTCATACATGTTCGTTGCAGCTCAGTTTTATTCACTTGGACAGTTTGATCCTTCAGTAATGGAGTTGTGTGGGTTTTCATAAGCTGACAAAATTTAAAAGGATTTATGTTAGAGCAACAAGCAAACATATGTTTTCTATGCAACTGTAGTTGTCACTTGAATAAGTTATAATAAATAAGGAGTTATTTAACATTAAGGAGTAGTTACATTTATTTTACATTACATTTGATTACATTTAGTTACATTTATAAGTTACATCTGGCCCTTTGAGGACAGCCATTATGCTGATGTGGCCCTCGGTGAAAATGAGTTTGACACCCCTGCCCTAAGTGAAGGAGGTTAAATACCTTGGAGTCTTCTTAGCAAGTGAGGGAACCATGAAGCGTGAGATTGGTCTGAGAATCGGGGGGGGGGGGACTGAGCCAGAAGGCAAAGCTCGATCTACCGGTCAGTTCTGGTTTCTACCATCACCTATGGTCCTGAAGGCTGGGTCATGAGCCAACGAACCAGATTCAGGGTACATTCGGCCAAGAGGAAGACCCAGGGAAGACCCAGGACTAGGTGGAGGGACGTCCAGCTAGGAGGAGGTCTCGGGGAAGACCCAGGACTAGGTGGAGGGACGTCCAGCTAGGAGGAGGTCTCGGGGAAGAACCAGGACTATACCCAGACAGTTTTATATACAGTACATACCCCACTAGTACCCTAACCCACAAAACTCCCAGGGTATGTTCAGATAACTGCCCCAGCCATACTCAGACAGTTTTATATACATATCCCACTAGGGGGCGCTGCAAACGCAAGACAGGGAAGTGGCATTACACACATTTTACTATAAATGACATATTCATGGTCCAATAATCACAAATCAACACAAATGGACCCCGCTCTGAAAGTTTCATTCAAACACCAGGGGGCGCCATAGATGCAGACAAACAGCAGGTGATACGGAGCAAATCAGGCTATGTTTGTCCAATCAACACAAACCTTCCAGGAAATGTCTCCATAATGACCTCAAACATACACTGCACGTCTCATTCAAACTGACCACCAGTTAAATTGTTAAATGAACAATAACTGGACGTGGGGGGGCCTTTAAATCATAATAACTGGACGTGGGGGGGCCTTTAAATGAACAATAACTGGACGTGGGGGGGGGCCTTTAAATCATAATAACTGGACGTGGGGGGGGGGCCTTTAAATCATAATAACTGGACGTGGGGGGGCCCTTTAAATGAACAATAACTGGACGTGGGGGGGGGCCTTTAAATGAACAATAACTGGACGTGGGGGCCCTTTAAATGAACAATAACTGGACGTGGGGGCCCTTTAAATGAACAATAACTGGACGTGGGGGCCCTTTAAATGAACAATAACTGGACGTGGGGGCCCTTTAAATGAACAATAACTGGACGTGGGGGCCCTTTAAATGAACAATAACTGGACGTGGGGGCCCTTTAAATGAACAATAACTGGACGTGGGGGCCCTTTAAATGAACAATAACTGGACGTGGGGGCCCTTTAAATGCGGCTTCAGTAGCAGATGTTTGTGTGTTCTTCTTTTCTCAGATCACCGTCAGCTGGACCGAGCTACATGTCACACTGATTAGATAACAAATGGTTTTAACCAATCAGCTGTCGGTATTTGTAACACAGTGCACTGTTTGTCCAATCGTTACAAAGCATGCAGGATATGTTCTAGAGCCCCAGTGGACCACGTGGGTGAAGTTATTGAGAAAGGTTTGAACCACTAGAGGAAGTAACAGAATACTTGTAATGACCTACAGTATATATTAAAGTCTGTCCTAAAACCAGAGACACACACTGTCCACTGGTAGAGTTAGATGTCTTATGTCCATAAAGACATAAAGGACATCCTTATTAAAGCTGTTTCTATGTGAGTGATGTATAAGTACATGAAGATAGGATACATGTCTAAGTACAGGAAGCTAGTATACATGTCTAAGTACAGGAAGCTAGTATACATGTCTAAGTATATGAAGCTAGTATACATGTCTAAGTATATGAGGCTAGTATACATGTCTAAGTACATGAAGCTAGTATACATGTCTAAGTATATGAAGCTAGTATACATGTCTAAGTACATGAAGCTAGTATACATGTCTAAGTACATGAAGCCAGTATACATGTCTAAGTATATGAAGCTAGTATACATGTCTAAGTACATGAAGCTAGTATACATGTCTAAGTACATGAGGCTAGTATACATGTATAAGTACAGGAAGCTAGTATACATGTCTAAGTACATGAAGCTAGTATACATGTCTAAGTATATGAAGCTAGTATACATGTATAAGTACAGGAAGTGTGTCCTGCTGAATGAAGAGGAGCAGAAACCAACAGCAGGACAGAGGGAGAGAATGGACTCACCGAGGAAGAAGAAGCAGATCAAAGTGGGACGGACGGCCATGTTGGTACTCTTCCTTCTTCACTGGCAAACAACTACTACTTTAAAAGAAGAAAAAACACTTCTTTAAAGGATGGAGTCCCTCCTCCAACCACACCCCCCACAAACCAGGAACTTGGTACTTTTTGGTACAAACACATCCCCCCCCCCCCTGTGGGTGGATACTAACAACAACACTTCTCACACCCTGGTTTCCGGTTCTAGTTAAAGATCATGCCCACCA
>JAEKDQ010000541.1:0-24047 GCA_026937815.1 Etheostoma perlongum
GGACACACCGAGGGTGCAGAGCAAAAGGAAGCGGTGTCAGCTCTGTCCAGAGAGAAAGGACCGCAAATCACACATTGTGTGCGGTGGCTGCAAGAGATACATCTGCGGGAGTTGCACGCGGGCCTACTACTGTGCCGAGTGTGTTTGCCCGTAGCCTCTCCTCTTCCAAGAGACCCCGAACAAACCTTGACTCTGTTTGGAATAAACACACACACACACACACACACACACACACACACAGCAGACACACACACAGCAGGCACACACACATAGACACACACAAATAGACACACACACAATAGACACATAGACACACACACACACATAGACACACACACACATAGACACACACACACACACACACACACACACACAGCAGACACACACACAGCCACACACACACAGCCACACACACATAGACACACAGCCACACACATAGACACACACACACCCAGCAGACACACACACACAGCCACACACACATAGACACACAGCCACACACATAGACACACACACACTAGACACACACACACACAGAAGACACACACACACACAGCCACACACACATAGACACACACACATACAGACACAGACACACACACACACACACACACACACGGGTCCCTGGGACCCGAATGGCGAGACTGAGGCGTCAAGGGTAGTAGAAAGATGACATTGAACAAGGATGGGTCCCCTGGACCACAAAGGATGAGGCCGGCCTGACGTGTATTGGCATGAAAAATAAAACCAGGGGGTCTCTGAGACCAAAAGTATCAGGCAAGGATGGCAATTGACATGGAATGAAAGCGGTGTCTAGGGACCCCGAAGCAGAACGGCAGGCTAGTACAAAAGGTCACATAAGCTACAAATGTCCCTGTGACACTAAGAACAATACAAGGGTTAAAATTGAAGCCTTGAATGTCTAATTAATGCTGTATTTAAAATCTTTTTCAGGCTTTCAAAGGCATATTTTACTCTTTTTCAGGCAACTCTAAAAAGGAATCCTGATGTTATGCCAGCTTCATTCCAAGACTGGGGGAGACAGCACATATCCAGTGTGTCCCTCAGGTAATATCAAAGCATTCTGATGAAGGATTCTAAAATTAACTGCTTAAAAGTAAATCTATATTGACATATATTCAGGCTGTTAAAGGCATATTTAACTCTCCTTCAGGCCACTCTAAAATGGATTCCTACTGTTAAGCCAGGTTCATTCAAACTCTGGGTTAGACACAACATATCCATTGGGTCACTCAGGTAATTAAGGACCATTCTGATGTAGGATTTTAAAATTGAAGCCTTGAATGTCTAATTAATGCTGTATTTTAAATCTTTTTCAGGCTTTTAAAGGCATATTTTACTCTTTTTCAGGGTACTCTAAAAAGGAATCCTGATGTTATGCCAGCTTCATTCCAAGACTGGGGGAGACATCACATATCCAGTGTGTCCCTCAGGTAATAGAGCATTCTGATGAAGGATTCTAAAATTAAGGGCTTAAAAGTAAAGCTATATTGACATATATTCAGGCTGTTAAAGGCATATTTAACTCTCCTTCAGGCCACTCTAAAATGGATTCCTACTGTTAAGCCAGGTTCATGCAAAATCTGGGTTAGACACTACATATCCATTGGGTCACTCAGGTAATTAAGGACCATTCTGATGTAGGAATTTAAAATTAAGGGCTTCAAAGTATAGCTATATTGACATATATTAAGGCTGGTAAAGGAATATTTAACTCTCCTTCAGGCCACTCTAAAATGGATTCCTACTGTTAAGCCAGGTTCATTCAAATTCTGGGTTAGACACTACATATCCATTGGGTCACTCGGATAAATAAGGACGATTTTGATGTAGCATTTTAAAATTGAAGCCTTGAATGTCTAATTAATGCTGTATTTTAAATCTTTTTCAGGCATTTAAAGGCATATTTTACTCTTTTTCAGGGTACTCTAAAAATGATTCCTGATGTTATGCCAGCTTCATTCCAAGACTGGGGGAGACATCACATATCCAGTGTGTCCCTCAGGTAATAGAGCATTCTGATGAAGGATTCTAAAATTAAGGACTTAAAAGTAAAGCTATATTGACATATTCAGGCTGTTATAGGCATATTTAACTCTCCTTCAGGCCACTCTAAAATGGATTCCTGCTGTTAAGCCATGTTCATTCAAACTCTGGGTTAGACACTACATATATATTGGGTCACTTTGATAATTAAGGACGATTCTGATGTAGCATTTTAAAATTGAAGCCTTGAATGTCTAATTAATGCTGTAATTTAAATCTTTTTCAGGCTACTCTAAAAACAAATCCTGATGTTATGCCAGCTTCATTCCAAGACTGGGGGAGACGTCACATATCTAGTGTTTCCCTCAGGTAATATCAGAGCATTCTGATGAACGATTCTAAAATTAAGGGCTTAAAAGTAAAGCTATATTGACATATATTCAGGCTGTTAAAGGCATATTTAACTCTCCTTCAGGCCACTCTAAAATGGATTCCTACTTTTAAGCCAGGTTCATTCAAACTCTGGGTTAGACACTACATATCCATTGGGTCACTTGGATAATTAAGGATGATTCTGATGTAGCATTTTAAAATTAAAGCCTTGAATGTCTAATTAATGCTGTATTTTAAATCTTTTTCAAGCTTTTAAAGGCATGTTTTACTCTTTTTCAGGTTACTCTAAAAAGGAATCCTGATGTTTTGCCCGCTTCATTCCAAGACTGGGGGAGACATCACATATCCAGTGTGTCCCTAAGGTAATAGAGCATTCTGATCAAGGATTCTAAAATTAAGGACTTAAAAGTAAAGCTATATTGACATATATTCAGGCTGTTAAAGGCATATTTAACTCTCCTTCAGGCCACTCTAAAATGGACTGTTAAGCCAGGTTCATTCAAACTCTGGGTTAGACACTACATATCCAGGTCACTCAGGTAAAAGGACCATTCTGATGTTAAAATTAAGGGCTTAAAAGTAAAGCTATATTGACATATATTCAGGCTGTTAAAGGCATATTTAACTTCATTCCAAGACTGGGGGGACATCACATATCCATTGTGTGTCCCTCAGGTAAAATCAGGCATTCTGATGAACTAAAATTAAGGGCTAAAAAGGTTATATTGACAATATTCAGGCTGTTAAAGGCATATTTAACTCTCATTCAGGCCACTCTAAAATGGATTCCTACTGTTAAGCAAGGTTCATTCAAACTCTGGGTTAGACACTACATATCCATTGGGTCACTCAGGTAATTAATGACCATTCTGATGTAGGATTTTAAAACTGAAGCCTTGAATGTCTAATTAATGCTGTATTTTAAATGTTTTTCAGGCGTTTAAAGGCATATTTTACTCTTTTTCAGGCTACTCTAAAAAGGAACCCTGATGTTATACCAGAATCATTCCAAGAGTGGGGGAGACATCACAGCTCCAGTGTGTCCCTCAAGTAATATCAGAGCATTCTGAAGAAGGATTCTAAAATGAAGGGCTTAAAAGTAAAGCTATATTGACATATATTCAGGCTGTTAAAGGCATATTTAACTCTCCTTCAGGCCACTCTAAAATGGATTCCTACTGTTAAGCCAGGTTCATTCAAACTCTGGGTTAGACACTACATATCTATTGGGTCACTTTGATAATTAAGGACGATTCTGATGTAGCATTTTAAAATTGAAGCCTTGAATGTCTAATTAATGCTGTATTTTAAATCTTTTTCAGGCTTTTAAAGGCATATTTTACTCTTTTTCAGGCTACTCTAAAAAGGAATCCTGATGGTATGTCAGCTACATTCCAAGACTGGGGGAGACATCCCATATCCAGTGTGTCAGGTCCCTAAAATTAAGGGCTTAAAAGGATATATTGAATATTTCAGGCTGTTAAAGGCATTCAGGTGACTGTTGAAGGTTCATTCAAACTCTAAGAATACATATCCATTGGGCTCAGGTTAAGGACCAAAGGATTTTAAAATTGAAGCCTTAAAATATATTGACATATATTCAGGCTGTTAAAGGCATATTTTACTCTTTTTCAGGCAACTCTAAAAACAAATCCTGATGTTATGCCAGCTTCATTCAAGACTCTGGGGGAGACATCACATATCCAGTGTGTCCCTCAGGTAATATCAGAGCATTCTGATGAAGGATTCTAAAATTAAGGGCTTAAAAGTAAAGCTATATTGACATATATTCAGGCTGTTAAAGGCATATTTAACTCTCCTTCAGGCCACTCTAAAATGGATTCCTACTGTTAAGCCAGGTTCATTCAAACTCTGGGTTAGACACTACATATCCATTGGGTCACTTGTAATTAAGGACCATTCTGATGTAGCATTTTAAAATTGAAGCCTTGAATGTCTAATTAATGCTGTATTTTACTCTTTTTCAGGCATATTTTACTCTTTTCTAAAAAAAAATCCTGATGTTATGCCAGCTTCATTCCAAGACTGGGGAGACATCACATATCCAGTGTGTCCCTCAGGTTCAGAGCATTCTGATGAAGGATTCTAAAATTAAGGGCTTAAAAGTAAAGCTATATTGACATATATTCAGGCTGTTAAAGGCATATTTAACTCTCCTTCAGGCCACTCTAAAATGGATTCCTACTGTTAAGCCAGTTCATTCCAAACTCTGGGTTAGACACTACATATCCATTGGGTCACTCAGGATAAAGGACCATTCTGATGTAGCATTTTAAAATTGAAGCCTTGAATGCTGTATTTTAAATTAATGCTTTTAAAGGTATATTTAACTCTTTTTCAGGCTACTCTAAAAACAAATCCTGATGTTATGCCAGCTTCATTCCAAGACTGGGGAGACATCACATATCCATTGTGTCCCTCAGGTAATATCAGAGCATTCTGATGAAGGATTCTAAAATTAAGGGCTTAAAAGTAAAGCTATATTGACATATATTCAGGCTGTTAAAGGCATATTTAACTCTCTTCAGGCCACTCTAAAATGGATTCCTACTGTTAAGCCAGGTTCATTCAAACTCTGGGTTAGACACTACATATCCATTGGGTCACTCGGATAAATAAGGACGATTCTGATGTAGCATTTTAAAATTGAAGCCTTGAATGTCTAATTAATGCTGTATTTTGCTCTTTTTCAGGCTACTCTAAAAACAAATCCTGAAGTTATGCCAGCTTCATTCCAAGACTGGGGGAGACAAAACATATCCAGTTTGTCCCTCAGGTAATATCAGAGCATTCTGATGAAGGATTCTAAAATTAAGGGCTTAAAAGTAAAGCTATATTGACATATATTCAGGCTGTTAAAGGCATATTTAACTCTCCTTCAGGCCACTCTAAAATGGATTCCTGCTGTTAAGCCAGGTTCATTCAAACTCTGGGTTAGACACTACATATCTATTGGGTCACTTTGATAATTAAGGAAGATTCTGATGTAGCATTTTAAAATTGAAGCCTTGAATGTCTAATTAATGCTGTATTTTAAATCTTTTTCAGGCTTTTAAAGGCATATTTTACTCTTTTTCAGGCTACTCTAAAAAGGAATCCTGATGGTATGTCAGCTACATTCCAAGACTGGGGGAGACATCCCATATCCAGTGTGTCCCTCAGGTAATATTAGAGCATTGTGATGAAGGATTCTAAAATTAAGGGCTTAAAAGTAAAGATATATTGACATATATTCAGGCTGTTAAAGGCATATTTAACTCTCCTTCAGGCCACTTTAAAATGGATTCCTACTGTTAAGCCAGGTTCATTCAAACTCTGGGTTAGACACTACATATCCATTGGGTCACTTGGGTAATTAAGGACCATTCTGACGTAGCATTTTAAAATTGAAGCCTTGAATGTCTAATTGATGCTGTATTTTATATCTTTTTCAGGCTGTTAAAGGCATATTTTACTCTTTTTCAGGCAACTCTAAAAACAAATCCTGATGTTATGCCAGCTTCATTCCAAGACTGGGGGAGACATCACATATCCAGTGTGTCCCTCAGGTAATATCAGAGCATTCTGATGAAGGATTCTAAAATTAAGGGCTTAAAAGTAAAGCAATATTGACATATATTCAGGCTGTTAAAGGCATATTTAACTCTCCTTCAGGCCACTCTAAAATGGATTCCTGCTGTTAAGCCAGGTTCATTCAAACTCTGGGTTAGACACTACATATCTATTGGGTCACTTGGATAATTAAGGACGATTCTGATGTAGCATTTTAAAATTGAAGATTTGAATGTCTAATTAATGCTGTATTTTACTCTTTTTCAGGCTACTCTAAAAACAAATCCTGATGTTATGCCAGCTTCATTCCAAGACTGGGGGAGACATCACATATCCAGTGTGTCCCTCAGGTAATATTAGAGCATTCTGATGAAGGATTCTAAAATTAAGGGCTTAAAAGTAAAGCTATATTGGCATATATTCAGGCTGTTAAAGGCATATTTAACTCTCCTTCAGGCCACTCTAAAATGGATTCCTACTGTTAAGCCAGGTTCATGTAAACTCTGGGTTAGACACTACATATCCATTGGGTCACTCAGGTAATTAAGGACCATTCTGATGTAGGATTTTAAAATTAAGGGCTTCAAAGTAAAGCTATATTGACATATATTCAGGCTTGTAAAGGCATATTTAACTCTCCTTCAGGCCACTCTAAAATGGATTCCTACTGTTAAGCCAGGTTCATTCAAATTCTGGGTTAGACACTACATATCCATTGGGTCACTCGGATAAATAAGGACGATTCTGATGTAGCATTTTAAAATTGAAGCCTTGAATGTCTAATTAATGCTGTAATTTAAATCTTTTTCAGGCTACTCTAAAAACAAATCCTGATGTTATGCCAGCTTCATTCCAAGACTGGGGGAGACGTCACATATCTAGTGTTTCCCTCAGGTAATATCAGAGCATTCTGATGAACGATTCTAAAATTAAGGGCTTAAAAGTAAAGCTATATTGACATATGTTCAGGCTATTAAAGGCATATTTAACTCTCCTTCAGGCCACTCTAAAATGGATTCCTACTGTTAAGCCAGGTTCATTCAAACTCTGGGTTAGACACTACATATCCATTGGGTCACTTGGATAATTAAGGACGATTCTGATGTAGCATTTTAAAATTAAAGCCTTGAATGTCTAATTAATGCTGTATTTTAAATCTTTTTCAAGCTTTTAAAGGCATGTTTTACTCTTTTTCAGGTTACTCTAAAAAGGAATCCTGATGTTTTGCCCGCTTCATTCCAAGACTGGGGGAGACATCACATATCCAGTGTGTCCCTCAGGTAATAGAGCATTCTGATCAAGGATTCTAAAATTAAGGACTTAAAAGTAAAGCTATATTGACATATATTCAGGCTGTTAAAGGCATATTTAACTCTCCTTCAGGCCACTCTAAAATGGATTCCTACTGTTAAGCCAGGTTCATTCAAACTCTGGGTTAGACACTACATATCCATTGGGTCACTCAGGTAATTAAGGACCATTCTGATGTAGGATTTTAAAATTAAGGGCTTAAAAGTAAAGCTATATTGACATATAGTCAAGGCTGTTAAAGGCATATTTTACTCTTTTTCAGGCAACTCTTAAAACAAATCTTGATGTTATGCCAGCTTCATTCCAAGACTGGGGAGACATCACATATCCGTGTGTCCCTCAGGTAATATCAGAGCATTCTGATGAAGGATTCTAAAATTAAGGGCTTAAAAAGTAAAAGTTATATTGACATATATTCAGGCTGTTAAAGGCATATTTACCTCTCATTCAGGCCACTCTAAAATGGATTCCTACTGTTAAGCCAGGTTCATTCAAACTCTGGGTTAGACACTACATATCCATTGGGTCACTCAGGTAATTAAGGACCATTCTGATGTAGGATTTTAAAATTGAAGCCTTGAATGTCTAATTAATGCTGTATTTTAAATGTTTTTCAGGCTTTTAAAGGCATATTTTACTCTTTTTCAGGCTACTCTAAAAGGAACCCTGATGTTATGCCAGCTTCATTCCAAGACTGGGGGAGACATCACATATCCAGTGTGTCCCTCAGGTAATATCAGAGCATTCTGATGAAGGATTCTAAAATTAAGGGCTTAAAAGTAAAGCTATATTGACATATATTCAGGCTGTTAAAGGCATATTTAACTCTCCTTCAGGCCACTCTAAAATGGATTCCTACTGTTAAGCCAGGTTCATTCAAACTCTGGGTTAGACACTACATATCCATTGGGTCACTTGGGTAATTAAGGACCATTCTGATGTAGCATTTTAAAATTGAAGCCTTGAATGTCTAATTAATGCTGTATTTTAAATTTTTCAGGCTTTAAAGGCATTTTTAGGCTCTTTCTAGGCAACTCTAAAAAAGGAATCCTGATGTTATGCCAGCTTCATTCCAAGACTGGGGGAGACATCACATATCCAGTGTGTCCCTCAGGTAATATCAGAGCATTCTGATGAAGGATTCTAAAATTAAGGGCTTAAAAGTAAAGCTATATTGACATATATTCAGGCTGTTAAAGGCATATTTAACTCTCCTTCAGGCCACTCTAAAATGGATTCCTACTGTTAAGCCAGGTTCATTCAAACTCTGGGTTAGACACTACATATCCATTGGGTCACTCAGGTAATTAAGGACCATTCTGATGTAGCATTTTAAAATTGAAGCCTTGAATGTCTAATTAATGCTGTATTTTAAATCTTTTTCAGGCTTTTAAAGGCATATTTTACTCTTTTTCAGGCTACTCTAAAAGGAATCCTGATGTTATGCCAGCTTCATTCCAAGACTGGGGAGACATCACATATCCAGTGTGTCCCTCAGGTAATATCAGAGCATTCTGATGAAGGATTCTAAAATTAAGGGCTTAAAAGTAAAGATATATTGACATATATTCAGGCTGTTAAAGGCATATTTAACTCTCCTTCAGGCCACTTTAAAATGGATTCCTACTGTTAAGCCAGGTTCATTCAAACTCTGGGTTAGACACTACATATCCATTGGGTCACAGGTAATTAAGGACCATTCTGATGTAGCATTTTAAAATTGAAGCCTTGAATGTCTAATTGATGCTGTATTTTATATCTTTTTCAGGCTGTTAAAGGCATATTTTACTCTTTTTCAGGCAACTCTAAAAACAAATCCTGATGTTATGCCAGCTTCATTCCAAGACTGGGGGAGACATCACATATCCAGTGTGTCCCTCAGGTAATATCAGAGCATTCTGATGAAGGATTCTAAAATTAAGGGCTTAAAAAAGTAAAGCTATATTGACATATATTCAGGCTGTTAAAGGCATATTTAACTCTCCTTCAGGCCACTCTAAAATGGATTCCTGCTGTTAAGCCAGGTTCATTCAAACTCTGGGTTAGACACTACATATCTATTGGGTCACTCAGGATAATTAAGGACCATTCTGATGTAGCATTTTAAAATTGAAGATTTGAATGTCTAATTAATGCTGTATTTTATTTTAGGCTTTTAAAGGCATATTTTACTCTTTTTCAGGCTACTCTAAAAACAAATCCTGATGTTATGCCAGCTTCATTCCAAGACTGGGGAGACATCACATATCCAGTGTGTCCCTCAGGTAATATAGAGCATTCTGATGAAGGATTCTAAAATTAAGGGCTTAAAAGTAAAGCTATATTGACATATATTCAGGCTGTTAAAGGCATATTTAACTCTCCTTCAGGCCACTCTAAAATGGATTCCTACTGTTAAGCCAGGTTCATTCAAACTCTGGGTTAGACACTACATATCCATTGGGTCACTCAGGTAATTAAGGACCATTCTGATGTAGCATTTTAAAATTGAAGCCTTGAATGTCTAATTAATGCTGTATTTTAAATCTTTTTCAGGCTTTTAAAGGCATATTTTACTCTTTTTCAGGCTAAAAAACAAATCCTGATGTTATGCCAGCTTCCTTCAAGGACTGGGGGAGACATCACATATCCAGTGTGTCCCTCAGGTAATATCAGAGCATTCTGATGAAGGATTCTAAAATTAAGGGCTTAAAAGTAAAGCTATATTGACATATATTCAGGCTGTTAAAGGCATATTTAACTCTCCTTCAGGCCACTCTAAAATGGATTCCTACTGTTAAGCCAGGTTCATTCAAACTCTGGGTTAGACACTACATATCCATTGGGTCACTCAGGTAATTAAGGACCATTCTGATGTAGCATTTTAAAATTGAAGCCTTGAATGTCTAATTAATGCTGTATTTTAAATCTTTTTCAGGCTTTAAAGGCATATTTTACTCTTTTTCAGGCTACTCTAAAAAGGAAATCCTGATGTTATGCCAGCTTTCATTCCAAGACTGGGGGAGACATCACATATCCAGTGTGTCCCTCAGGTAATATCAGAGCATTCTGATGAAGGATTCTAAAATTAAGGGCTTAAAAGTAAAGCTATATTGACATATATTCAGGCTGTTAAAGGCATATTTAACTCTCCTTCAGGCCACTCTAAAATGGATTCCTGCTGTTAAGCCAGGTTCATTCAAACTCTGGGTTACACACTACATATCATTGGGTCACTGGATAATTAAGGACCATTCTGATGTAGCATTTTAAAATTGAATTAATGCTTTTTTAAATTTTTCAGGCTTTTAAAGGCATATTTTACTCTTTTTCAGGCTACTCTAAAAACAAATCCTGATGTTATGCCAGCTTCATTCCAAGACTGGGGAGACATCACATATCCAGTGTGTCCCTCAGGTAATATTCAGAGCATTCTGATGAAGGATTCTAAAATTAAGGGCTTAAAAAGTAAAGCTATATTGACATATATTCAGGCTGTTAAAGGCATATTTAACTCTCCTTCAGGCCACTCTAAAATGGATTCCTACTGTTAAGCCAGGTTCATTCAAACTCTGGGTTAGACACTACATATCCATTGGGTCACTTCAGGATAATTAAGGACCATTCTGATGTAGCATTTTAAAATTAAAGCCTTGAATGTCTAATTAATGCTGTATTTTAAATCTTTTCAGGCTTTTAAAGGCATATTTTACTCTTTTCAGGTTACTCTAAAAGGAATCCTGATGTTTGCCAGCTTCATTCCAAGACTGGGGAGACATCACATATCCAGTGTGTCCCTCAGGTAATATAGAGCATTCTGATGAAGGATTCTAAAATTAAGGGCTTAAAAGTAAAGCTATTTTGACATATATTCAGGCTGTTAAAGGCATATTTAACTCTCCTTCAGGCCACTCTAAAATGGATTCCTACTGTTAAGCCAGGTTCATTCAAACTCTGGGTTAGACACTACATATCCATTGGGTCACTCAGGTAATTAAGGACCATTCTGATGTAGGATTCTAAAATTAAGGGCTTAACCCTGTATTTTAGCTAGATTGACATTTCAGGCTGATTCATAGTTTAATAACTTTTAAACAATACAACGCAGGACTCACCCAAAATGGCTCCTGAATCTGTTATTAGCCTTTCGGTCTTTTCCGTGTCCTTTTAGCCTCTACAGGTGATTTTCTATCCATCCTGGAACTTCCAGCCTCTTTAGGGGTTGTTGGGCTTTAAATCCATACCTTTAAATCCCAGATTAATCCACTTTATGTCCATAATTCATCGCGTTTTTTCAGGACTCGCTCCGCTCTGATTCTCTCTCTCGTCTGTGTTTACAGGAAGTACAGGCCCCATATATATGACATCAGCCAAAGGCTATAGAGGCTGAAAGATTAAGGCATACTCTGCCAAACTTCCTGTCAACGTCTCTGAGCATGCAATCAAAGCTGCTAGAGCGGAACAAAATAGATATCTACCATTTTATAGCGGAAATGGCCTCATTGGTTTGAGATATGGCATATATTTGCATTATATATTATATATTTGGGCCTTTTTTAAAAGAAATGTAAATAGTATGTGCTTTATATGAGTTATAATGTTTATTATGTTTATTTTTGCATATAGAAGAACAGTTTTAGACACACAAATGCTTGTGTAGCATTGTTGTGGGTGTAATATCAATAAATATGACATTATTATGTTATTATTGGCATAGGTAAATGTCATGAGGGCAAAAGCGTCTGGACTTTTTTTTGAAAAAAATGTCTGTATTTTGTCATCTGTAAAAGTTATAATGATTATTTCTTCACAGTGTGACTCCCAAGACATATGAGAAGTGTTTTAAATAAAATGGCTTAAAAGGTTTTACATATATGTCTGTGATATCAATACATATCTTCAGGAGTCTAAAATGTTCCGTTTTCTTTATTTATTTGTCTTTAAGGTCCTACAACCATTTTTTTCCAGTGACCTCATTCCAAACCCAAATATTCTACTAACCCAGTTTGTCCTGAAAAAAAATGATGTTCATATCTTCAGGTAATAGGGTTGATGTTTTATTGGCTTTTATATAAAATAAATTCTGACGGAAAATGAACTGTAAAATTCAGGGCTCAAGGGTTAAAAGTAAAAGCTATATTGACATATATTCAGGCTGTTAAAGGCATATTTAACTCTCCTTCAGGCCACTCTAAAATGGATTCCTACTGTTAAGCCAGGTTCATTCAAATTCTGGGTTAGACACTACATATCCATTGGGTCACTCGGATAAATAAGGACATTCTGATGTAGCATTTTAAAATTGAAGCCTTGAATGTCTAATTAATGCTGTATTTTAAATCTTTTTCAGGCTACTCTAAAAAACAAATCCTGATGTTATGCCAGCTTCATTCCAAGACTGGGGAGACATCACATATCCAGTGTGTCCCTCAGGTAATATCAGAGCATTCTGATGAAGGATTCTAAAATTAAGGGCTTAAAAGTAAAGCTATATTGACATATATTCAGGCTGTTAAAGGCATATTTAACTCTCCTTCAGGCCACTCTAAAATGGATTCCTACTGTTAAGCCAGGTTCATTCAAACTCTGGGTTAGACACTACATATCCATTGGGTCACTGGATAATTAAGGACCATTCTGATGTAGCATTTTAAAATTGAAGCCTTGAATGTCTAATTAATGCTGTATTTTAAATCTTTTCAGGCTTTTAAAGGCATATTTTACTCTTTTCAGGTTACTCTAAAAAGGAATCCTGATGTTTTGCCCGCTTCATTCCAAGACTGGGGGAGACATCACATATCCAGTGTGTCCCTCAGGTAATAGAGCATTCTGATCAAGGATTCTAAAATTAAGGACTTAAAAGTAAAGCTATATTGACATATATTCAGGCTGTTAAAGGCATATTTAACTCTCCTTCAGGCCACTCTAAAATGGATTCCTACTGTTAAGCCAGGTTCATTCAAACTCTGGGTTAGACACTACATATCCATTGGGTCACTCAGGTAATTAAGGACCATTCTGATGTAGGATTCTAAAATTAAGGGCTTAAAAGTAAAGCTATATTGACATATAGTCAAGGCTGTTAAAGGCATATTTTACTCTTTTTCAGGCAACTCTTAAAACAAATCTTGATGTTATGCCAGCTTCATTCCAAGACTGGGGGAGACATCACATATCCCGTGTGTCCCTCAGGTAATATCAGAGCATTCTGATGAAGGATTCTAAAATTAAGGGCTAAAAAGTAAAGTTATATTGACATATATTCAGGCTGTTAAAGGCATATTTAACTCTCATTCAGGCCACTCTAAAATGGATTCCTACTGTTAAGCAAGGTTCATTCAAACTCTGGGTTAGACACTACATATCCATTGGGTCACTCAGGTAATTAATGACCATTCTGATGTAGGATTTTAAAATTGAAGCCTTGAATGTCTAATTAATGCTGTATTTTAAATGTTTTTCAGGCTTTTAAAGGCATATTTTACTCTTTTTCAGGCTACTCTAAAAAGGAACCCTGATGTTATACCAGAATCATTCCAAGACTGGGGGAGACATCACAGCTCCAGTGTGTCCCTCAAGTAATATCAGAGCATTCTGATGAAGGATTCTAAAATGAAGGGCTTAAAAGTAAAGCTATATTGACATATATTCAGGCTGTTAAAGGCATATTTAACTCTCCTTCAGGCCACTCTAAAATGGATTCCTACTGTTAAGCCAGGTTCATTCAAACTCTGGGTTAGACACTACATATCCATTGGGTCAATCGGATAAATAAGGACCATTCTGATGTAGCATTTTAAAATTGAAGCCTTGAATGTCTAATTAATGCTGTATTTTGCTCTTTTTCAGGCTACTCTAAAAAACGAATCCTGAAGTTATGCCAGCTTCATTCCAAGACTGGGGGAGACAACACATATCCAGTGTGTCCCTCAGGTAATATCAGAGCATTCTGATGAAGGATTCTAAAATTAAGGGCTTAAAAGTAAAGCTATATTGACATATATTCAGGCTGTTAAAGGCATATTTAACTCTCCTTCAGGCCACTCTAAAATGGATTCCTGCTGTTAAGCCAGGTTCATTCAAACTCTGGGTTAGACACTACATATCCATTGGGTCACTCAGATAATTAAGGACCATTCTGATGTAGCATTTTAAAATTGAAGCCTTGAATGTCTAATTAATGCTGTATTTTAAATCTTTTTCAGGCTTTTAAAGGCATATTTTACTCTTTTTCAGGCTACTCTAAAAAGGAATCCTGATGTTATGCCAGCTTCATTCCAAGACTGGGGGAGACATCACATATCCAGTGTGTCCCTCAGGTAATATCAGAGCATTCTGATGAAGGATTCTAAAATTAAGGGCTTAAAAGTAAAGATATATTGACATATATTCAGGCTGTTAAAGGCATATTTAACTCTCCTTCAGGCCACTCTAAAATGGATTCCTACTGTTAAGCCAGGTTCATTCAAACTCTGGGTTAGACACTACATATCCATTGGGTCACTCAGGTAATTAAGGACCATTCTGATGTAGCATTTTAAAATTGAAGCCTTGAATGTCTAATTAATGCTGTATTTTAAATCTTTTTCAGGCTGTTAAAGGCATATTTTACTCTTTTTCAGGCAACTCTAAAAACAAATCCTGATGTTATGCCAGCTTCATTCCAAGACTGGGGAGACATCACATATCCAGTGTGTCCCTCAGGTAATATCAGAGCATTCTGATGAAGGATTCTAAATTAAGGGCTTAAAAGTAAAGCTATATTGACATATATTCAGGCTGTTAAAGGCATATTTAACTCTCCTTCAGGCCACTCTAAAATGGATTCCTACTGTTAAGCCAGGTTCATTCAAACTCTGGGTTAGACACTACATATCCATTGGGTCACTCAGGTAATTAAGGACCATTCTGATGTAGGATTTTAAAATTGAAGGCTTGAAAATTAAAGCTATATTGACATATTTTCAGGCTGTTAAAGGCATATTTTACTCTTTTTCAGGCAACTCTAAAACAAATCCTGATGTTATGCCAGCTTCATTCCAAGACTGGGGAGACATCACATATCCAGTGTGTCCCTCAGGTAATATCAGAGCATTCTGATGAAGGATTCTAAAATTAAGGGCTAAAAAGTAAAGTTATATTGACATATATTCAGGCTGTTAAAGGCATATTTAACTCTCCTTCAGGCCACTCTAAAATGGATTCCTGCTGTTAAGCCAGGTTCATTCAAACTCTGGGTTAGACACTACATATCTATTGGGTCACTCAGGATAATTAAGGACCATTCTGATGTAGCATTTTAAAATTGAAGCCTTGAATGTCTAATTAATGCTGTATTTTATTTTCAGGCTTTAAAGGCATATTTTACTCTTTTTCAGGCTACTCTAAAAACAAATCCTGATGTTATGCCAGCTTCATTCCAAGACTGGGGAGACATCACATATCCAGTGTGTCCCTCAGGTAATATCAGAGCATTCTGATGAAGGATTCTAAAATTAAGGGCTTAAAAGTAAAGCTATATTGACATATATTCAGGCTGTTAAAGGCATATTTAACTCTCCTTCAGGCCACTCTAAAATGGATTCCTACTGTTAAGCCAGGTTCATTCAAACTCTGGGTTAGACACTACATATCTATTGGGTCACTTGGATAATTAAGGACGATTCTGATGTAGCATTTTAAAATTGAAGATTTGAATGTCTAATTAATGCTGTATTTTAATCTTTTTTCAGGCTACTCTTTTTCAGGCTACTCTAAAACAAATCCTGATGTTATGCCAGCTTCATTCCAAGACTGGGGGAGACATCACATATCCAGTGTGTCCCTCAGGTAATATCAGAGCATTCTGATGAAGGATTCTAAAATTAAGGGCTTAAAAGTAAAGCTATATTGACATATATTCAGGCTGTTAAAGGCATATTTAACTCTCCTTCAGGCCACTCTAAAATGGATTCCTACTGTTAAGCCAGGTTCATTCAAACTCTGGGTTAGACACTACATATCCATTGGGTCACTCAGGTAATTAAGGACCATTCTGATGTAGCATTTTAAAATTGAAGCCTTGAATGTCTAATTAATGCTGTATTTTAAATCTTTTTCAGGCTTTTAAAGGCATATTTTACTCTTTTTCAGGCAACTCTAAAAAGGAATCCTGATGTTATGCCAGCTTCATTCCAAGACTGGGGGAGATATCACATATCCAGTGTGTCCCTCAGGTAATATTAGAGCATTCTGATGAAGGATTCTAAAATGAAGGGCTTAAAAGTAAAGCTATATTGACATATATTCAGGCTGTTAAAGGCATATTTAACTCTCCTTCAGGCCACTCTAAAATGGATTCCTACTGTTAAGCCAGGTTCATTCAAACTCTGGGTTAGACACTACATATCCATTGGGTCACTTGGGTAATTAAGGACCATTCTGATGTAGCATTTTAAAATTGAAGCCTTGAATGGCTAATTAATGCTGTATTATAAATCATTTTCAGGCTTTTAAAGGCATATTTTACTCTTTCTCAGGCTACTCTAAAAAGGAATCCTGATGTTATGTCAGCTTCATTCCAAGACTGGGGGAGACATTACATATCCAGTGTGTCCCTCAGGTAATATCAGAGCATTCTGATGAAGGATTCTAAAATGAAGGGCTTAAAAGTAAAGCTATATTGACATATATTCAGGCTGTTAAAGGCATATTTAACTCTCCTTCAGGCCACTCTAAAATGGATTCCTTCTGTTAAGCCAGGTTCATTCAAACTCTGGGTTAGACACTACATATCCATTGGGTCACTCAGGTAAATAAGGACCATTCTGATGTATTTTTTTAAAATTGAAGCCTTGAATGTCTAATTAATGCTGTATTTTAAATATTTTTAATGCTGTTAAAGGCCTATGTTGCTCCTTTTCAGGCAACTCTTAAAACAAATCCTGATGTTATGCCAGCTTCATTCCAAGACTGGCGGAGACATCACATATCCCGTGTGTCCTTCAGGTAATATCAGAGCATTCTGATGAAGGATTCTAAAATTAAGGGCTTAAAAGTAAAGCTATATTGACATATATTCAGGCTGTTAAAGGCATATTTAACTCTCCTTCAGGCCACTCTAAAATGGATTCCTACTGTTAAGCCAGGTTCATTCAAACTCTGGGTTAGACACTACATATCTATTGGGTCACTTGGATAATTAAGGACCATTCTGATGTAGCATTTTAAAATTTTTAATGTTGAAGCTGTATTTGAATGTCTAATTAATGCTGTATTTTACTCTTTTTCAGGCTACTCTAAAAACAAATCCTGATGTTATGCCAGCTTCATTCCAAGACTGGGGGGACATCACATATCCAGTGTGTCCTCAGGTAATATCAGAGCATTCTGATGAAGGATTCTAAAATTAAGGGCTTAAAAGTAAAGCTATATTGACATATATTCAGGCTGTTAAAGGCATATTTAACTCTCCTTCAGGCCACTCTAAAATGGATTCCTGCTGTTAAGCCAGGTTCATTCAAACTCTGGGTTAGACACTACATATCTATTGGGTCACTTGGATAATTAAGGACGATTATGATGTAGCATTTTAAAATTGAAGATTTGAATGTCTAATTAATGCTGTATTTTACTCTTTTTCAGGCTACTCTAAAAACAAATCCTGATGTTATGCCAGCTTCATTCCAAGACTGGGGGAGACATCACATATCCAGTGTGTCCCTCAGGTAATATCAGAGCATTCTGATGAAGGATTCTAAAATTAAGGGCTTAAAAGTAAAGCTATATTGACATATATTCAGGCTGTTAAAGGCATATTTAACTCTCCTTCAGGCCACTCTAAAATGGATTCCTACTGTTAAGCCAGGTTCATTCAAACTCTGGGTTAGACACTACATATCCATTGGGTCACTTGGATAATTAAGGACCATTCTGATGTAGCATTTTAAAATTAAAGCCTTGAATGTCTAATTAATGCTGTATTTTAAATCTTTTTCAGGCTTTTAAAGGCATGTTTTACTCTTTTTCAGGTTACTCTAAAAAGGAATCCTGATGTTTTGCCCGCTTCATTCCAAGACTGGGGGATACATCACATATCCAGTGTGTCCCTCAGGTAATAGAACATTCTGATCAAGGATTCTAAAATTAAGGACTTAAAAGTAAAGCTATTTTGACATATATTCAGGCTGTTAAAGGCATATTTAACTCTCCTTCAGGCCACTCTAAAATGGATTCCTACTGTTAAGCCAGGTTCATTCAAACTCTGGGTTAGACACTACATATCCATTGGGTCACTCAGGTAATTAAGGACCATTCTGATGTAGGATTCTAAAATTAAGGGCTTAAAAGTAAAGCTATATTGACATATAGTCAAGGCTGTTAAAGGCATATTTTACTCTTTTTCAGGCAACTCTTAAAACAAATCTTGATGTTATGCCAGCTTCATTCCAAGACTGGGGGAGATATCACATATCCCGTGTGTCCCTCAGGTAATATCAGAGCATTCTGATGAAGGATTCTAAAATTAAGGGCTTAAAAGTAAAGTTATATTGACATATATTCAGGCTGTTAAAGGCATATTTAACTCTCCTTCAGGCCACTCTAAAATGGATTCCTACTGTTAAGCCAGGTTCATTCAAACTCTGGGTTAGACACTACATATCCATTGGGTCACTCAGGTAATTAATGACCATTCTGATGTAGGATTTTAAAATTGAAGCCTTGAATGTCTAATTAATGCTGTATTTTAAATCTTTTTTCAGGCTTTTAAAGGCATATTTTACTCTTTTTCAGGCTACTCTAAAAAGGAACCTGATGTTATACCAGCTTCATTCCAAGACTGGGGAGACATCACATATCCAGTGTGTCCCTCAGGTAATATCAGAGCATTCTGATGAAGGATTCTAAAATTAAGGGCTTAAAAGTAAAGCTATATTGACATATATTCAGGCTGTTAAAGGCATATTTAACTCTCCTTCAGGCCACTCTAAAATGGATTCCTACTGTTAAGCCAGGTTCATTCAAACTCTGGGTTAGACACTACATATCCATTGGGTCACTTGGATAATTAAGGACGATTCTGATGTAGCATTTTAAAATTGAAGCCTTGAATGTCTAATTAATGCTGTATTTTACTTTTTTTAAAGGCTACTCTAAAACAAATCCTGATGTTATGCCAGCTTCATTCCAAGACTGGGGGAGACATCACATATCCAGTGTCCCTCAGGTAATATCAGAGCATTCTGATGAAGGATTCTAAAATTAAGGGCTTAAAAGTAAAGCTATATTGACATATATTCAGGCTGTTAAAGGCATATTTAACTCTCCTTCAGGCCACTCTAAAATGGATTCCTACTGTTAAGCCAGGTTCATTCAAACTCTGGGTTAGACACTACATATCCATTGGGTCACCAGGATAATTAAGGACCATTCTGATGTAGCATTTTAAAATTAAAGCCTTGAATGTCTAATTAATGCTGTATTTTAAATCTTTTCAGGCTTTTAAAGGCATATTTTACTCTTTTTTCAGGCTACTCTAAAAAGGAATCCTGATGTTATGCCAGCTTCATTCCAAGACTGGGGGAGACATCACATATCCAGTGTGTCCCTCAGGTAATATCAGAGCATTCTGATGAAGGATTCTAAAATTAAGGGCTTAAAAGTAAAGCTATATTGACATATATTCAGGCTGTTAAAGGCATATTTAACTCTCCTTCAGGCCACTCTAAAATGGATTCCTACTGTTAAGCCAGGTTCATTCAAACTCTGGGTTAGACACTACATATCCATTGGGTCACTCAGGTAATTAAGGACCATTCTGATGTAGGATTCTAAAATTAAGGCTTAAAAGTAAAGCTATATTGACATATAGTCAAGGCTGTTAAAGGCATATTTTACTCTTTTCAGGCAACTCTTAAAACAAATCCTGATGTTATGCCAGCTTCATTCCAAGACTGGGGAGACATCACATATCCAGTGTGTCCCTCAGGTAATATCAGAGCATTCTGATGAAGGATTCTAAAATTAAGGGCTTAAAAGTAAAGCTATATTGACATATATTCAGGCTGTTAAAGGCATATTTAACTCTCCATTCAGGCCACTCTAAAATGGATTCCTACTGTTAAGCCAGGTTCATTCAAACTCTGGGTTAGACACTACATATCCATTGGGTCACTCAGGTAATTAAGGACCATTCTGATGTAGGATTTTAAAATTGAAGCCTTGAATGTCTAATTAATGCTGTATTTTAAATGTTTTTCAGGCTTTTAAAGGCATATTTTACTCTTTTTCAGGCTACTCTAAAAAGGAATCCTGATGTTATGCCAGCTTCATTCCAAGACTGGGGGAGACATCACATATCCAGTGTGTCCCTCAGGTAATATCAGAGCATTCTGATGAAGGATTCTAAAATGAAGGGCTTAAAAGTAAAGCTATATTGACATATATTCAGGCTGTTAAAGGCATATTTAACTCTCCTTCAGGCCACTCTAAAATGGATTCCTACTGTTAAGCCAGGTTCATTCAAACTCTGGGTTAGACACTACATATCCATTGGGTCACTCAGGTAATAAGGACCATTCTGATGTAGCATTTTAAAATTGAAGGCTTCAAATGTCTAAAATGCTGTATTTTGCTCATATTTTCAGGCTGTTAAAAACAAATCTTTTTTCAGGCATGTAAATGCCTGATGCTTCATTCCAAGACTGGGGAGACATCACATATCCAGTGTGTCCCTCAGGTAATATCAGAGCATTCTGATGAAGGATTCTAAAATGAAGTGCTTAAAAGTAAAGCTATATTGACATATATTCAGGCTGTTAAAGGCATATTTAACTCTCCTTCAGGCCACTCTAAAATGGATTCCTACTGTTAAGCCAGGTTCATTCAAACTCTGGGTTAGACACTACATATCCATTGGGTCACTCAGGTAATTAATGACCATTCTGATGTAGGATTTTAAAATTGAAGCCTTGAATGTCTAATTAATGCTGTATTTTAAATGTTTTTCAGGCTTTTAAAGACATATTTTACTCTTTTTCAGGCTACTCTAAAAAGGAATCCTGATGTTATGCCAGCTTCATTCCAAGACTGGGGGAGACATCACATATCCAGTGTGTCCCTCAGGTAATATCAGAGCATTCTGATGAAGGATTCTAAAATTAAGGGCTTAAAAGTAAAGCTATATTGACATATATTCAGGCTGTTAAAGGCATATTTAACTCTCCTTCAGGCCACTCTAAAATGGATTCCTACTGTTAAGCCAGGTTCATTCAAACTCTGGGTTAGACACTACATATCCATTGGGTCACTTCAGGTAATTAAGGACCATTCTGATGTAGCATTTTAAAATTGAAGCCTTGAATGTCTAATTAATTGTATTTTGTCTTTTTCAGGCTTTTAAAGGCATATTTTACTCTTTTTCAGGCTACTCTAAAAACAAATCCTGATGTTATGCCAGCTTCATTCCAAGACTGGGGGAGACATCACATATCCAGTGTGTCCCTCAGGTAATATCAGAGCATTCTGATGAAGGATTCTAAAATTAAGGGCTTAAAAGTAAAGCTATATTGACATATATTCAGGCTGTTAAAGGCATATTTAACTCTCCTTCAGGCCACTCTAAAATGGATTCCTACTGTTAAGCCAGGTTCATTCAAACTCTGGGTTAGACACTACATATCCATTGGGTCACTCAGGTAATTAAGGACCATTCTGATGTAGGATTTTAAAATTAAAGCCTTGAATGTCTAATTAATGCTGTATTTTAAATATTTTTCAGGCTGTTAAAGGCATATTTTACTCTTTTTCAGGCAACTCTAAAAGGAATCCTGATGTTATGCCAGCTTCATTCCAAGACTGGGGGAGACATCACATATCCAGTGTGTCCCTCAGGTAATATCAGAGCATTCTGATGAAGGATTCTAAAATTGAAGGGCTTAAAAGTAAAGCTATATTGACATATATTCAGGCTGTTAAAGGCATATTTAACTCTTTTCAGGCCACTCTAAAATGGATTCCTACTGTTAAGCCAGGTTCATTCAAACTCTGGGTTAGACACTACATATCCATTATGTCCTCAGGTAAAATTGAAGACCATTCTGATGAAGGATTCTAAAATTAAGGGCTAAAAAACTTAAAGCTATATTGACATATATTCAGGCTGTTAAAGGCATATTTAACTCTCCTTCAGGCCACTCTAAAATGGATTCCTACTGTTAAGCCAGGTTCATTCAAACTCTGGGTTAGACACTACATATCCATTGGGTCACTTTTCAGACCATTCTGATGTAGGATTTTAAAATTGAAGCCAAATTAATGCTGTATTTTAAATCTTTTTCAGGCTTTTAAAGGCATATTTTACTCTTTTCAGGCTACTCTAAAAAGGAATCCTGATGTTATGCCAGCTTCATTCCAAGACTGGGGGAGACATCACATATCCAGTGTGTCCCTCAGGTAATATCAGAGCATTCTGATGAAGGATTCTAAAATGAAGGGCTTAAAAGTAAAGCTATATTGACATATATTCAGGCTGTTAAAGGCATATTTAACTCTCCTTCAGGCCACTCTAAAATGGATTCCTACTGTTAAGCCAGGTTCATTCAAACTCTGGGTTAGACACTACATATCCATTGGGTCACTCAGGTAATTAAGGACCATTCTGATGTAGCATTTTAAAATTGAAGCCTTGAATGTCTAATTAATGCTGTATTTTAAATCTTTTTCAGGCTTTAAAGGCATATTTTACTCTTTTTTCAGGCTACTCTAAAACAAATCCTGATGTTATGCCAGCTTCATTCCAAGACTGGGGAGACATTACATATCCAGTGTGTCCCTCAGGTAATATCAGAGCATTCTGATGAAGGATTCTAAAATGAAGGGCTTAAAAGTAAAGCTATATTGACATATATTCAGGCTGTTAAAGGCATATTTAACTCTCCTTCAGGCCACTCTAAAATGGATTCCTTCTGTTAAGCCAGGTTCATTCAAACTCTGGGTTAGACACTACATATCCATTGGGTCACTCGGATAATTAAAGACCATTCTGATGTAGTATTTTAAAATTGAAGCCTTGGATGTCTAATTAATGCTGTATTTTAAATATTTTCAGGCTTTAAAGGCATATTTTACTCTTTTCAGGCTACTCTAAAAGGAATCTGATGTTATGCCAGCTTCATTCCAAGACTGGGGAGACATCACATATCCATTGTGTCCTCAGGTAATATCAGAGCATTCTGATGAAGGATTCTAAAATGAAGGGGCTTAAAAGTAAAGCTATATTGACATATATTCAGGCTGTTAAAGGCATATTTAACTCTAATTCAGGCCACTCTAAAATGGATTCCTACTGCTAAGCAAGGTTCATTCAAACTCTGAGTTAGACACTACATATCCATTGGGTCACTCAGGTAAATAAGGACCATTCTGATGTATGATTTTAAAATTGAAGCCTTGAATGTCTAATTAATGCTGTATTTTAAATATTTTCAGGCTGTTAAAGGCATATTTTACTCCTTTTCAGGCAACTCTTAAAACAAATCCTGATGTTATGCCAGCTTCATTCCAAGACTGGCGGAGACATCACATATCCCGTGTGTCCTTCAGGTAATATCAGAGCATTCTGATGAAGGATTCTAAAATTAAGGGCTTAAAAGTAAAGCTATATTGACATATATTCAGGCTGTTAAAGGCATATTTAACTCTCCTTCAGGCCACTCTAAAATGGATTCCTACTGTTAAGCCAGGTTCATTCAAACTCTGGGTTAGACACTACATATCCATTGGGTCACTCAGGTAATTAAGGACAA